>VUQG01007648.1:6788-20465 GCA_015106755.1 Etia nguti
CCTTGGGAGACTGAATGCATAATTATAATGTTAATCCATCTTTGTTTGCATAATTAACAAATAACGAAATACATACAATTTTCATTTTGGGGGATTAAAATGAGGTAAGAAATCTATACTAACATAACTTCATCAGTTACTTATTAATTGAATTGATTTTGGTATCTTACTGATTGCTCTTAAAGCAAAGCAGGGCCTTCATATATGCCAGCTTCCTGGGTGAGGTCCAGAGAGGCTCCAATTTTGGATGTTACAGAACAGTCTAAAGACTAAATGAGGCATGTGCCTCCATATTTCACATTCAATCCAATAATTAATATGAGACATTTGGTGCTCATTTATTGTATTTTTTTAAGTCTCTGATTCACAGAGAAATGCAACCTCTTAAACTCCTTAATGTTTATGAACTGCTTTTATTGTGTTGTTGCTGTCTGTGTTGTATGTATGTATGTATATGTACTAAATATAGTAATAGTTGAAGTATTCTGTTACATTGTTCTCTATCAAATAATCTGTGTACTGAAATGGTCAAGCACCATTAGGGAAGCATGTCTGACAAGAATTCTTGTTCTGTGCACTTCCCATCGTTTATGAATACATGACAATTTAAAGAAAAAACATAAGACAATGAAACGTATATAACTGTTAATCAAACAGCCAAAGATTTCAAGGGTTCATTTTGTCAAATGTGTTCGCCCTTTTGCAGGACTGTTTAGCTGCATGTTAAATGTGAAATAAAAACTAAAAGCTTTTCTGCATATGCAAATGTCTATCTATTTACAGTACAGCTATTTACAAAAAGTCTAATTTTACACTTAAAATACTGCTAAACTTTAAAATAAGGCATTTCTCTGGGAAAACGATACTGTTTGACTTTCTTTAAAATTTCCTAATCTCTAAAATATCAAGGTAACTTTTTCTCTGCTATGTCTCGCTGTTATTCCTACATACTGACTCCTGATCTCACTCAGGCACAGACTCATTAACACATACAGCACAGACATGATCACCACCTGTCAAGGGACCTACTGTGCAGCATTCATTGCCAAAATTAAAACAGTGTATGTGTATTACAGCCATCACTAACTGAGGAGGGATATAAAATCACTACTATCTTAGCACTCCAAATGTTTTAGCTCCCCCACAATTACTTATGATAGACTCTGACATGAAAAACATCTGTCATGTTATGCATTTTGGTAGAAAACTGAAGTCAAAGTAACAAATGAAAAAGCAGCAGCTGTTTGCTTCAGTAAACAGTGATTCTGTGAAACAATCTCATCCTCTGGGGAAACGTCAAGTTTTTTTTTTTTTTTTCTTTTCTTCCATTTTTTTTTTTTTTTTTTTCCCCTATTATGTGGAATAGGTTAAATGGAGTCCTGGCCATATTGGCCTGCCTTGCCAATATCATCACTTGTCATCAGTATGTACAAATGTGAAACAAATGTGAAATACATTCACAATCTCCCTTTCTGTTACCGAGTTATGATCTTGAATGATGGTCAGAAACATGTTTTTGCATAATATTACGATTTACATTGTACAACCTCATCCAATTGCAAAATTTACAATTGTTAAAAGGCTTCCAGTGGACAAACCGGTTAAACTGGTTTGACTGAATTGTGGTTTACACCCAACAAAGTCCTGTGGTAAATGGACCTTGTACTGGTTTACCACAAGATTGCTTCAGTTTGAATGCTTACTGATAGACAAAAGTTCGAGCAGTTCAGTACTGGCTCACAGTGACAGCACTAACATGCTGATGTCAAAATCAATCAATCAATGTATTTATAAGCACATTTAAAAACTACACAGGTTGACCAAAGTGTTGTACATAGTAAAAAAGTAAAAAGTAGAATAAACACACACAAAGAACAAAACAAAAACTCAGTCACAATTAAAAGCTAATGAGTAAAGATGAGTTTTCAGACGGGTTTTAAAGATGTTGAGTGTTGGAGAGGTCCTAATTTGAAGAGGCAGACTGTTCCAATGTTTGGGCGCAGCAATCGCAAAGGCCCGGTCTCCTCTGTGTTTTAGCCTGCTTCTAGGGACAATCAGAAGCAACTTATCAGCTGACCTGAGCGTTCTTTTTGGAGTATTTTTAGTTAAAAGATCAGAGAGGTATGACGGAGCTAATCCATTAAGAGACTTAAAACAAGGAATAAAATCCTAAAATCAATTCTACAACGTACTGGAAGCCAGTGTAAACGAGCCAAGACTGGGGAAATATAGTCGTGTTTACGTGTGCCTGTCAAGTGTCGGGCTGCGGCACTCTGAACAACCTGAAGATGAGACAGCAGACCCTGGCTGATACCAAAATAAAGACTATTACAGTAGTCAAGCCTGGATGAAATGAATGCATGAATCACTTTCTCGAAGTCAGTAGAAGACAAAATGTTCTTAATTTTTGCAAGGGCCCTGAGCTGGAAGAAGCTGGCTTTTACAACAGAATTTATTTGTTTCTCAAATGAAAAACTGCTATCAAAGAACACTCCCAGACTTTTTGCGGGAGGAAAAGTAGATTTGACAATCATCGGCATAACAGTGAAATGAGATTCCATATTTTTTGAAAATAGAGCCCAATGGGAGCATGTAAAGGAAAAAAGGTACAGGGCCAAGGATAGATCCTTGAGGGACCCCACATGTAAGGGGGGTGGATGTGGATGAAGAGCCACCGAACCTGACACAAAAACTTCTGTCGGTTAAATAAGATCTAAACCATTCAAGTGCAGCCATTCAAGATCTTATACATGACAGTTTACTATATTAACATATCAATTAGCACTAGATAACTGAGGACCTACAGTACAGGACAATCTAAATTTCTGACATAATAATGGTAACAGACTGGATGAAAAGTCAGGACAGAAACCACAGTACTTTAATATTTTACCATTATAGAGGCACTACACAAAAAGTCAAGGGGCCACTGAAGTAAATAGAACACATCTGGGCATTGTGTGTACAAAACTTCAGGTAATTAATCCAATGGTTCAGATCAAAGTGGTCAATCAACCAACTAATAAAGGCACATACCCAGACCTTAACAGAGCAACGTCATTAGCAGACTATTACTAGCCATTCCAATATTTACAGAAAGTACTGCCATGAGTAACGGAACTTCAAATATTTTCAGAGGATAACCAAATGACCTTCACAAAGTGATTGCAGAGTACAGCCCAGTTTATTCTCCTGAGTGATGTAAGATAGAAATGATGCAGTAACATCATTCAGTTTGCAAGTTTGAAGTAGAAACTATAACATTTTGCAGAAGCTGAGAACTAGAAACTGGGATGAGTAATCCCTGATTGCAGTAATCAGGCCAAAATACTTGTTCAATCAAAAATAATACATGAATACATAAACACACACACACACACACTCTAATTTGTTTGACTGCATCAAACACTTAAATTTACTGTGTGCCTACATCCCCTGATAACACTGCGGTGTAAAATATGGCTTGTGCACTGGTTACAAAACACACCTCACCTCTACATGCAGGCTTGTTTGAAAATAATGATCATAGAAAAAAGGTTGGGAAAACTGAACCTTTTGGGCCAGCTGCCAAATATGGCTACTGAATCCCATGCTGCACAGATTTGTCTCTCTACTTTTTTGCAGTATTGTATTGCTACTTGTTAAAGACCCTTGGTTTTATTAAAACAAGTATTCCGACTGTACATTCCTATTTTCTGTTTCCAGAGGTTTCTGGGCTGCAAGAGAAGCGTGTTCACTTTCTATTAATTCCATTGTAATGAAATAAGCTGCAATTAAGTGCACTGACAGTTTAGTCCTTAATGAACAAAATGGATGAGTTTAAGAGTTAGACAGCTTCTATACTTTCAGTTTATAACTTTCCTTTTTGATTAAGCTTATAGTTAGGGTTGGGTCAGGTGATGTTGAATTACCCTTCATTTATGTTGCTGTAGGCTCAGGCTGCTGTCGGACTTCCTGTGATCCAGTGAGCATTTCTTTTGCATGCACCTCTTTTTTGCACTGCTGCTGCACTGACATGCTCCATTGCATGGCATTAACTTTTGTTTTCTCTCCCATATTCTGTGTTCTGTCTTCGCCTCTTTATGCTCTTCTATTATCTTCTTGCTTGCTTCCCATCAGCACCAAGACTTTAAGTAACAGAACATCATTTGACTGTAACATTGAAGGACTTTAATCAGTTTAAAACAATAATAAAAAAAATCACACTTAACTGTGATAAACTGCTAAAATAATTATTTGAGCCTAATAGGTTTTTTTCTTTTCCTTTCATACATAAAATCAGTCAGCATTACACTAATGAACGACAGTAACTGACAGTTGCTAAATATTTCAATTAAAATGGCATAAGTGTGAGTACAAATATAACTTGTCAGTTTGTTTTAATAATCTTATGTCAAGTGCTGCAATTAAATATATAAATGAATAAATAAGCTGACTTTTGACAGCGCTGAGTATGCTACAGTCAGTCTCAACTGTTATAAAATTAGAAAAATACAACTGTTACAACAGCAACAGCAGATGCCACAATGTAATTAAATTATAGTAATGAACTGACAAATGGGCGCATTCCTAATTAATTTAGAGTCTCACCCATATCTGCCAAATTGTTCAGATGATTTCCCTTGGTGTAATATTGCTATTCATTTTGAAACAAATGGGTCCAGCAAGAATTTTGACAGTACAATTTGCATAAATTCATGAATGTAAATGTTCTTTCTTGGAAATCATGAATATCACGTCCTCCAGAATAGCTACTAAAGGGCCATCGATTTGTTGAACTCACAGTTCAGCCCAACATGGGGTGCATTAGGGCACATAGCATTGGCATTGCAGAACCATGATGCCATATATAGATATAATAAGGTCAACAAGATCACTTAAATTTGTTGGATGATCATTCCTCATTCATGTGGCTTGTATCCTGAGCTACTTACAATTAGTTTCTTACAATGCATGGCAGGGGAGTCAAGACTTACATCTGCTCCCTCAAAGCCCTATAAACAGGTCAGAGCCTGTAAACAAGAAACCTGTTGCCAGGAACTGCTGAACAATGGGCATTTGCTTCCTTGGGTAATCAGGATTGGAATGTGAGACTGAGCTCTTTTCAAAAGAGAGTGGACGGCCTTGATCTTTGGCTCAGGCCCGATCAATGCTGAAATACCAGACAGCCTGGAATATGTCTATGCTGCTATGGTGATCTATCAATGGCATAAAGACTAACAGTTGAGTCAAAGGTGGAATGCTTAAGATGACATCCTCGTTGTCAAGAATGGAAAGTTTTATATGATTCTTTATGACTAATACAATACTTGAGATCAAAAGTAAAACACAATGTTGCAGAGGTTTTAATTGTTTTCATTTTTAAGTTCAAAGTGTGCATTAAACTTATGATGTGAATGTGTGAAGCATTTATTTATATATTCTCTTAATCAGTTATGCATACTGTAGTCGGCTCAGTTAGTATCTCTACATTTGAAAAGCAGCCTCTCTGAAGCTCAGCGTTCAAGAACCAAGCTTTTTTATCTGCAATGGCATTCTGATTTACGGCCCGGAGCTGCTTCATTGGTCATGAATGGAGGACTGACTTGATGCATTCCTTGAAATATGTCATATTATTGGAACTGCCTTCACTTTAAAGCAATTCTATATCTAACTGTACATTGGCATGACATGAGAGATGGGGCAAGTGGATCTCTCAATTTTTTAAGCTTTGGGAAAGATTGATGCATATTCACCAACATAGCCAAAACTGTTACAGGACAGAAAAATGAGTTTTTTGATGCTGACAGCAACGTTTAACCCAGTCACTGTTTCCTGATCTTGTTAAATGACATCCAAACATATTTTTGAAAGAACTGTCCTTAAAATTCACAATTAAAGTTCTAAGATAAACACCCTAGCAAAAGTGTTTTGTTAAAATTATGCCCATTTATTCAATAGCTGAAGTGAAACATTTAAAAAAACACATTTTCTAAACTTAACAATGTGGTCTGGGTGTCAACAAAACATCATCCTAATACTCTGCAGTTTTATCACAGCTATTGTGAATTTGATCATTGCAAGGCCTCAATAAACAAGCCAATTAAAATGCCTTCAAGAAAATAATAACATTAGCAGTTTTATCTAATAAAACAAGTTTGTACACATTGTATTAGAAATACAAGAACTCTTTAGGCCAACTAAAAAAATGTTTAAAGATAAAATTTGGATTCCTTGACTATTAGTTGCATGAAAGAAAACACAATACATATATGATCATTAATACAGCTGTAAAGTATATAAAGAAAATACGAGTTTGTTGTGTGCATGTTACCACAGTCATAATGTCTACACAACAATAATAATTTTAATAAAAATGCATGTGAACACAAGCCAATAATAATCATCGCGTCTTCCAGTCAACCTGTTTCTCTCATCATCCTTTCCCATTTGCAACAAATTAAAATGCAGCGGGATCAAAATAATAGTCTAAAGGAACTTATCCTTCTCACTCAGACATATTGTTGCTAACAATGAGCAAGTTAATATTGCAAAACTTTGTCTGTTTTTGACTCTGCAGTCTTAGTAATTAAGTAGTTAAGACAGCTTTCTTTATTTGGAGCGTATAACTTCTCAAGAACTCATAAAAACATGATTTCAAAGTATTTATTTGTCTAATAACACGATTGAGCATCTAAAGGCACTCAATAATCCATATAATGATATTCTTAGACACAGCAGTGCTTTCTGTCTGTATTCAATTTTATGGCAAGTTATTCAACATATCAGAAGATGATGAAAGATACAAGGAAGATGTACAAAATGAAAAATATATATATATTAATTAATAAACAAAAGTGAAAGGTTTGACCTTTTAGAAATGTGGGTTTTGTGGTACTGGCTGCTACAAAATTCAATCCATCCAGTGTTTGTTCAGATTTTTCAGAATCTTAGACTAGCTAAATCATCGTTGTCATCCCTTGAGCAAAAAAGTTAGAAGTCGATTCTATTTAGGAATTAAAGCTGGCAGTGGTGTCATTTAGTAGAATAAAACCTATGAGGTGTTTTTTTTGCCAATCTGCCACCACAATGACCCAGCCAGCCTCTAGGTAGTGAAACAAGAGATGGTACTGGATGTGAGGAGTCTGACTGGGGTAACCAGTTTAGCTCACTGGATTGAGCAGGTGACTCATAGGCTAGCATAGAGGCCTGGGTTCAAATCTGCCCTCAGGCCATGAAGTGCATGCCTTCTTCCTGGTCTTTCTCTTAGCTATCCTGCCGTCCTTCCATTGTCAAAAAGTAAATAAATCAATAGCAAATAAATTAATTTGCCTTAAGTAGAAAAGGCAAATTGCATAAAATGCTTTATCCAACAAGCAGGATTCTGGTCATCTTATATATAAAAAAAATAAACAGATTAGCCTAAGCGGCAATCTTTCTATTGTTGCACAACATTGTGCACTCTGCTTTTCAGATTGTATTGGTTGCTCCAAACATGAAACATGAATGGCCAATCATTTTAATGTCTGTTCAGCCTGATGTGAGGATTAAACTAATCCTTGATCTCATTATATGTGTTTGAAAGTGACTGATGAATGCTCTATATCTAATCAAAAGATGAATGCAAATTACCAGCTGACAAACACAAATATATCCCATAATACAGGCAGCACATATTTATGCTAAAGAGCATACTTAACTAAGTTTAAGGAGAAACAACCTTTGCTAGTTCCCACACATCTATGGGATATATAATTCCACCAAAACCTTTGGATATTACTGTATATACAATGAATAACTAAAAACATGATCCCTGTTTGCTGATAATAAGCAAAACCATTCAAAAGAGTCAAGGCTGCTATTAACAGGGCTGAAGAACAATGCACCCACAGATACTTCCATTTGCTCCCAAAGCTCCCAAATCTTGTGTTGCTCCAAGGAGAAGCACTAGGTAATGCACTGTTACGTCATGAAGACGAGGAATCACAATGATCTCTTTATTCTGACAATAACAAAAGAAAAGACAAACCAGCATGTAAACCAGCTCCCAGTTAAATCCTGGACCCCAAGAGAATAGCACAAAAGGGCTGATGGCGTACATGGACAATGGGTGCAGAGCCAACAGCAGGGACTAGTGAGTGTGGACTTTACCGATCATAATTACTCAGGGTTACTGTTCCCATTGTTCCCAAATGACACATTCTGCTGACCCTGACGATGTGATTTTTTTTTCCTTCTGTATTGAGATGTGACAAAATTTAAAAAAAAAACTACCATTATCACAACGCAACAACATTGGCCAGTTAGCTAAATATGTTATAGCTAAAACAGATCAAACTAATCAGCCACAAGCTATAAAAAACACCCATGAATAAAAGCGCAGGTTACAGATGAACTAGCAGGAGCTGACAGCACCCAGTGGCGCCGAGAGAAACAGAGAAATACCCAAATAAGTTCTACACAGTTCAGGTCGGTCAGGAGTCACTGGAATTTCTCATCCGCTGTACATGGTTGGTTATGGAAACTGAAGCTTCAGCTGAAACACATGTGTTCCAGTAACTGTTCCAGCAAAATGTAACTTATATTATAACAAAATATTCAATGTTACTGTATGTGGAATCAACCTGACATGTTTTCTGCATTTCTTTTCTGCAAATGATGCCATTAACCGTGTTGGGTAACATTGTTAACTCTGCAGCTTTAAAAAAGAAAGAAAAAAAACCCCACTTCTATTCTCTCGTGAGTTATTCATCTACAAAGATAAAAGTAGGTTGAAAAGCTTATGTAAATATGTAAACAGCCTGGACAGAATGTGTAAACAGTTTTCACACTCATTTGTTGACCAGGTTTTTCTGTGGCGCTGCTTATGAAGAGGCCAAACTGCAGTTTCCAGACTGCCTGTGTGCACAATACAGTGTGGAAAATAATCATTCTTCTCTATAGTCTCTTCACGTATAGGCTGCTACAGTGGGATTCCCTTAGAGAGATGTGAATAAAAAAAACAAAAAAACAACACATATTCTATGATGACACTATTAATCTAAGGTGACAATCCCATCATATTCTTGGGAAAACCAGCGGAATAATGTAGTGAGGGGTGTATGCTAACATCATCCAGCCCCGGGACTGATAAAACAGACATTTTTTTCTGCTGCCTTAAAAAAAATGTAGTGATAGAAAACAAAATTGTTTGGGTGAGTTAAGTATGGAACGTTTAATTAACATGTTGTGATTTTCCCTGATCGTGCATAAAGTAAACACATTATCTTAGATTAGGCAATTTGACTCAGGGATTATTTGCATCTCAGAGGCTGAGCATTTTTCATTGATATTTAAAACCCCAAAGAATTCAAGTATTTTCATGCAAATAATGATACAGTGCAGCACACAAAAAAATGAATGGCTTGCTTCTGTGGTGTAATGAGGATAAGCACAAAGAGATTTACAACAAGAACAGAAGTAATTATGCTGACCGTTTATCTCAACAATATACTGTAATTGGTGTCTTTATTTGCACATCAAACACTAAAACATGTACTCCACTTCTGAAGAAAAAAAAAAAAAAGAATTATCACATACACTAGTCTAATTAGATGCAAGTAGACAGTGAGGTACAGGCTGTTGCAGACCACTTTCAATCTGATTAACAAAGATTTTCAGTGCCTGGAAAGCAGAGAGTTTATCATAAATTGAAGTAAATTAAAAACAGCTTGTTAGGCACAAAAGATACAAAAATATATAAGTGTATTACTGAGGTATTCATTGTGTATTGCATATAGTGTGTAATATAGTGTGTAAGTGAGGCTCACCGAATGCCCTCCCCTCCTGTTTTGCTCTCTAATCCACAAGGAACAGGTGTTGTGCACTAATCCGGGCCTTTTAGCTACGCTCTAATTATATATTGATGACCTAGCAATCATGACAACTGGACGTGATCGTAGAACTGAGACCAGTCTCTGTTTGTGTCTGTGTACGTGCGCACGTGTAACACAGAACGGGGAACATAGCCTTTATGCTGAATCCCTAATCAAACATCTACAGAAAATTATTTTCAAAAATACATAAATGTTCACTGACTATAACTTTACTACAACAAGCTATGCACTCATTTCACTAATGCCCACATGCATGTGAACACAAGCCAGCAGGACTCCTTTTGTTTGTGTAACAGATGTACAGCTCCACAAAAACAAATTGGCCACTTAGGTGTCTCGGCCCTAGTTTGTCCAGATGTTTCCTCTTCTGCTAAATTGCAATTATTAAGCATAAAACAAATACCCAAGATCCTGCTCTGTAAAATAAGAGCTATCCCTTGAGCGGCTTTGATTTTTTAGACACTTTGCTAAAAAATCCTAATGTTAAATGTCTGCGATTGCGAGTGAGGAATAGACTAATACACAAACAAGCACCAAGACACAAAACAACCCAGGGTTAGGGTTAGTTTTAAGGTTGTGTTAAGTGAATGTACTGTAGAGGGTAGTCAGCTACTGCCTACACTAAACCTAATAACTGGTTGTGGCAGCAAGAGCTGCAATCATGCATTTGTGATAACTGGCAGGAATTATGGCACGTCGTCCAGGTCCTTACGGAGCAAAGCAGCCCCCAGACCATCACACTACCACCACCACGTTTGATTGACATGTTTGCTATGATGTTAGTTTTACATCAGATATAACAGAACTCAAAAAGTTTCGCTTTTATCTCATTAGTCCACAGAATATTTTCCCAAAAGTTTTGAGATCATGAAGATGTTTTCTGGTAAATTTGAGATGAGCCTGTTTTTGTTGGTCCTCCAGACTCCTGGATGAGTCGTCTAGTACTGTTGCTGTATTTTTGGTGGGCCGACCACTCCTGGGAAGGTTCGTCAGTGTTTCAAGTTTGAGGATAATGGCTCTCACTGTGATTCACTTGACTCCCAAAGCCTGAGAATTGGCTTTTTAACTCTTTCCAGACTGACTGATGTCAGTAAGTTTGCTTTTCACATGTTCTTGAGTTACTTTAGATCCTGGCATGATATATCCTTTTTTGAAATCTTTTATCTTTTACTGTTTCTCCACATAGGTAGGTTTGGATAGCTTTGTTTCCCCCCCTTAATAAATAAAATCATCATTTAAAAACTGCATTTTCTATTTACTCAGTCACCTTTGTGTAATATTAAAATGTATTTGATGGTCTGAAAGATATAAGACAAATATGCAAAAAAGAAGACAGAAATCAGGGGAAATACTTTTTTGTGCACCTTTGCATTTGGTGAATTTCAAAACTCAGAAAAGGTTCAATTCTTATCAGACTTTTAGGTTTGAACTTCTCTGTTCTGAAATGTACTGCTAAGCCAGACGGTTTGCAGTCTTTAGCTATGTGTAATATGGGTAATATGCTGCAAAATCTGACAATAATCTCTCATCACTTTGTGCCTGTTTTTCTTAGGTATAGAATAGATTTCACAGCAGTGGCATGGTAGTGCATATGTTACTTTATAATGAAAAAAAAAAGGTGTAATAACAAGCATTTGACTACATAAATGAGCCTTTATGCCCAACTAAGTGTGCATGGAATATAAAGTGAAACTGAAGTTGTTAAAGTCTGGAGAAAACTGATTTAACAGAAGCATGCTCTGCACAACAACAATCATAACGCTATTATGAAAAGCACATTATAATGCTATTTGTTTGCTTTTTTCATCGTATTTGTGAATTTAATGACAGCCCCTGCCAAAATATAGCACCATTCTGCATCTGAAGAGCAGTAGTTTGATTTATCTTCTTGTCACTTAAGTGATGAAACCATAAGTGACTCTTTTTTGTTTTCCATTTATACTGTTGAAATGCAAGCATAACAATTATATTTCCTGAGTGGTGATCTCAAAGGCAGCTCCAGCGTGGCAGGGACAGTTTCAGTTCAGGGCAATAGTGGAACACAGGGTCTCATCTTTCTCTTGGGATCAATAAGTTTTCAACACACTTGGAACAAGACTTACAAATTATACCTGTGCAATTTGTACAGGGTGGCGCTGAAAGTCCCACACATCAATTTGCTCCCTTCCAGACAGCTACTATTGTTTGAGTCCAGTCACATTCAGGACTAAAAGGTGTTTGAAGATTCGTCTTAGTGAAGCAAAGGAAAGTGCTACATGCCTGGGGGTGTTTCACCAGACACCTAGCCCACTGTTGGGCAAACCTTGGACGAATGTTACTGCCTTCCAGCTGCAATTAATTGAATAAAATTACATTTTTTTCAGCTACGACCAAATGTGGCTCAATTTTAATTGAAAAAAACGATCCCTAATCTAAAGTACACATTTAAGTACCAGCCAGTGCAAGCATCTTTAGACATTGAGTCAAAAAAAAAGAAAAGAAATAAATAAGTCGACATAAAGAAAGGGAAAGCCTTGAAACAGACTAACTATGCAACATGTTGATATAAAGGAATGAAGCAACTTGAGAGGATGATTGAACTAATGACAACCCTGGTGGAGAGACACAGTCTGAGGGATTGAGTTCACTTTAAGGAGTGAAACTAATGAGTCCTTGGTGGCTGAGAAAAACACACACGTAGGCTGGATCTCATTAATTGTTTAAACATAAAACATTTAACACTTTCTATAAATGCCTACAAGCCCTTTGAATCCCAGATAACCAGAATACTCCTGGTATTTTGCACACGTGGAAACCCTTCACCACTCAGTACTCACTGAAGTAGTCATCACGCATGAGCTGAGAGACCTTTAAAAAGACATTCAGCATTGACACATATTCTGTTTGCCATTTGTTCAGCTCTCTTAAATCTTTTACTTCCACGTCAAGGTTACTCTGTGCTAGTTATCATGGGTGCTAAAAACCAACACACCAATACAGCAGCGAGGGCAAGGACTTGACAATAGACCAGAGCAAACAGCTGAAGTGCTCAACAAGTTTTCAGTGACTCACTTTGTTCATCTTCATACAGACTCTGGTGCTGTATTCACTCAATGTGATGCAAGTTCAGAGACAAGTGTGAAGCAGTGGAGGCAGGAAAATTTTATGAATAGTCTTATTAAAAGAACATGAACCTCATGAAACTAAATAAAGTTAGTTTTTCAGTTTGCATGGCATTATATAATATTCTAGATCATATTGTTAACAGTTTGTTAATAAGATGGCCTTGCCATAACAATTAGTGTAAGTCTAGGTATATCTCAGTGGCTATGAATTTAAGCTAGACCACTGCCCAGGCCTTGCAATACACTCACCACAATGCAAGCCCCTTGGCCCTCTGGGCCAAAACATAATCATTTTTTCTTAAATATAATTAAAGTAGAAATAAAGAGGTAAAAAAAGTGCATCTATAACAACAAAAAGAGAAAGACAACCAGGCAAATATTTAGGCTTAATAACATTTACATTTAGTTTCTTGATGCATTCTCAATCATCCAGGAAAGTAAATCTCCAAAAGTTGATTCTGTTCATCTGGACGTAGCGTTTTGTGGGAGAAACGTTTCGTCACTCATCCGAGTGACTTCTTCAGTCTCAGCTGACTGCAGGTTTCCCCAATCTTATAAACAGTACATTTGCATAACGACTGAAACCAGCCCACTGAAGGAACAATGGGCTGGGAGGTCAGTTCCTTAAGTCTAGGTATATCTCAGTGGCTATGAATTTAAGCTAGACCACTGCCCAGGCCTTGCAATACACTCACCACAATGCAAGCCCCTTGGCCCTC
>VUQG01007649.1:7690-18747 GCA_015106755.1 Etia nguti
GTTAAATTTTATTAAAAAAAAAAAAAAAAAAAAAGAAAAAATGCTTTGAGTGCTCCGTTAGCGTAGAAATGATATCTGTTTTTTCACCTCTTAATAAAAACTTTGAATTCTTTTACTTTTTTTTTTTAATTTAACCTTTAGTGGAGTGGAGCTGAGCATCCTCAGCATTATTCAGCTTTACAGTGTCTTCTTTCCTTTCGTCTCTGATATTATCTATCAGCTGTGGGCTCATGGCGATCAGTAACATGACATATAATACTCAGCAATTCAGGAAATGTACAAACTTAAGTGAATGGATCACTCTGATAGTAACCCCCGTGACCCTGAGTTAGTCTGCGCAGATCGGCTGCAGCAGATGCTGCTTGGTTATAATCACCACGATGATGATGCTGATGTCATGCCTTTAAGATGATTATCAGTGGAATTCAGTTTGGGTCTCTCCCCCTGCACAAGATGGGAGAAAAGAGCGCTTCTAGTTAGTTTACTGTGAGCTGCTAACAGGGAGGCGAAAACTGCTGACATCGCAGAAATGTCACATAAATTGGGCTCGTGAAGCAGCTTCAGGCTGGGCGACGAGGCCTATTGTGTGTGTTGATTCAGCTCTGATCCTGGGCTGATGAAATATTACAACACCGCGGAGTTCCCCTCGCACTGTGAATACATTTCTGGGTTGAAACTGTTTTTTTTGAGCGGCTGCTTTAAACAAAGTTCTTACAAAATTTCGTGCCGTGCTCGAATGTGTGAAAGTGATTGATGGGTCATGTGGGAATGAGTCAGAGCAGTGTGTTTGGTGGGTTTATTACCCTGCAGGCCTGTCAGACCACTCTGTGCTGATTGAAGGGGTCTGCCGGAGCATGATCCTGATTGATGGTGTGCTTTGCGCTTGAGCGGGGGACACCTTGTGTCTTTGGGAGGTGAGATGCCTGTTCCAATGTGCATGTAAGAATTGGACTCTTCACTGATGTACACACTGATTAGTGTTGTTATGAGAGAGGTCAACCAGAGGTTTAGAGGTAACAGCCTGTGAGAGCAAAGTATTGACATTTGCAGGCAGAGCAGGCAGAGCATAAAAATTGGCTGTTTAATATTGTGCCACTGAAAATAGCTCTGACCCGTCGGATCGCACTCGGGGAATCGTGCACTCTTTGTTCTTTGATCTTATCCCGGGCTAGTTTTGCAGTTAGGTAGGGCACATTTTCTTCCAGTTGAAGGCATGTGTCATGGGGGAGTCCCATTAACATGTTGGGGGAGCGGTTTTAGGAGGGGTGATACATGTCAAAGTAATGTCCCCAAGAATGAGAGGACTCTAGCACATTGCGGTGTAAGGTGATTGTCTCATGATGTTGTGGCAGATTTGTATACTCTCATTAAATGAGGCAGCATGTGAGTAGTGAAATGTGTTTGGGATAGTGCCGTGTCCACCAGCGCACCAAGTTTACATGCTGATTTTTCAGCATTTGCACTGTGAACCTACTGCAACACAAACCTGCTTTATGTGAATAAAGTTGGAGTCTTTTATTCATCACAACTGTTGTAACCTGCGAGGGGAAATGAGGTCACATTAAAATCATTGTTGCCTAAGTGTCAGTGTTTCCTTGTGTAGTTTGCAGTAGTCGACAAAGAACTTCTAACACAGAGGCTGTTAGTTGATACTAATGCAGAACGCATAGCCGCCATCTGACTGCCCTGATACAGCATATGCACCAAAATCTTTAGTCACAAAATTAACAGATTGCTGTAAATCTGATCCATTTGGCTCGCCGTCCTCCATGAAAACATGCACTTTATTGCCAGTGAGTCCTGCTGAGTCAGAGTCAGAGTGCTCCATGACTACCGACCTCGTCTTGTGTCGTGTATTTTTTTTTAACTTTAACATATCATTTTTATCTCTAGTGATAGAACTCGCTGTTTCACTTAACTAGAGCAGTGTGAGCTTGCACCTGACCGTTATCTCAGTACATACAGCACACATTTTGCACTTCTGTTTTAAAATTATGAATTAAACATACACAGACGATTCATTTTTTATTTTATATGCGCAAAACTTGTCTGTAAAATGCTGCTACATGCGTTAGCTTCAGCAGCTCACCTCTGTTTGACCTCTCGTCCTCCAAACCAAAACACACTCGACCTCAAATGATCAATAAGCAGAGGAAAGGTTCAAGCACATTTTTCTGAAACTGCTGGCTAGCTTAAATGAATTCAGCTATACGTGAGGCAGTTTTCATGACAGCCTGAGAGTTACAGGGTAGTCAGACTGTGAAATTGCACATCATATCGCCTCAAGCGCCAACCGCTCACTATGTTTGATATGTTTTGAGCCTGAAAATCATTAACTCCACCTTATGTTGAAGAGGGGATCAATGAGATCCTCCTGGAAGCCTTCTACGCTCTCACAGAAGCTCAGATACCAGCAGAAATGCTTTGAGTGCTTTTATGACTTTCATTCTTAGCGCTTGGAGTAGACTTAATGTACAAAGGCAAGCCCCAGGTGAGATTAGCTCTACTAAAAAACCGCGCTCTGTGTTAAAAGTCTTTGTGTAGTTGAATTGGTTTGGTGGCATATGCAGAGATGATACTCTTTGTAGGAAAGCTGTACTTTTCCTCAGTCCTTTCTCCGATTGAAGCTCAGTCAGAGCTACAGCTGCAGAGTCTGTCTGAGCCAGACAGAGCTAATGGGATAATGGCATATGTAACAGATGAGTCATTTAACGGTAGCTGAAGGAACTAAAACCACAGAACTGTAAGTCCCACTTATATGCAAAAGCTTCTTTTAATTTGCACAGTTCCTCTGGTTAAATACATCACATTTTATTTTTAGCACATGTTACTGTTACCAGACACTGCTGTCTGGAAGCTTAGTTGTATAAACACATATGTTCAGGGGGGGAAAGGAGTTATATTTAGAAATTTGAAATATTAGCACTTTGCACATGCCTGTGTTTTCACAGCATGAAAAATGCCTGAACTGTATATGGGAGAGATTTGTTTTTCTGTGAAACACCAAGTAGAGGTTGACAGTGGGGGTAATATGCTGCTGTTTCAGGGGTCAAGGCTAGGTGAGTGTGACCCAGGGGTATTTTTCAGCTGAAATGAGCAGACTAAATGTATTTGTCAAAGGCAGGAGTGTGTCATGTATCTTATTAGTTTAGCATTTGTGTTAACAGTTCTGCACATATTAAAAAAAGTTAATAAAGAGAGTAATGAAACAGGAAAATGCCCACCGGTGTCTGCTAATAAGGGAAGGTTAAATCATTCATCACTAAAAGTGAGTGAAGTTGATTGAGAGCTCTCCTGCTGGGGTAATGTTACTTTTTGCTTCATGATGGATGTGGGAAATAAACCTCCCGCTATGTTTCTATCCTCAGTCCTGCTAATCTGCTGATCTGCTAACTTATTTTCTCATCTGCAAATTAGTGATTTGCATCAGTGATCAGGGGTAGACTGCTTTTGTTTCAAAAGAGATTTCCTATTGTAAAAGACTCCTCGGCTCGACTAATGTGGCCGACCTTGTGAAAGGTAAGTTGTATCCCTCTGGTTTTCCGTCAAACCCACTCTTAGTTACAGGCCTAGAGACCAGTGGGCAATCCCCTGGCAGTCACCAGTTCCCCCACCCAGTTTGTGAGCGGTTGCTAACAGCCTCTTTGAAGCCATTTGCTAAAGCCTCAGTCACGTATTTTGAAAGTAAAGGTTTTGCCTTTTTTGCCTTCACTGCTGCTCGGCAAGTGGTTGGATAGTGTTTTCAGACTAGTTGGCAAGCAGGAGGTTTTTGGTGCCCTTTGCATCAGATTTAACGTATTGACAGCCTGCATGACTGAGGTATAAGATGGCAACGACTAAAACCATCACCTGGCAGCTCCATAATAGGACTTCAGAAATCAATTGGTAGTTTCATGGTTTCTGTATCCATTTTTTTTTTTTTTTAATATACAGTTTTTGGAAGTTACACAGATTTTACATTGAAAAAATGTAAATGTCATAGCTCATTAAACTAATTAAAATGCTGTTAAAATATAAAAGTTTCATCGTTCTGTTCAAGACTGATCCCCCACACCCCATTAGTCTTTTTTTCCCTCTTCCATGAGTTTAACTGTATCCCCTAACAGACTGACAGGGTCCCTCCTCTTTACCCTTTATAGGTGGCCTCTGTGAGCTCGTATTGACAGAAGAGTGAAAGAGGACATTGTGAATGTTCTTGTCTTTTCTCTGAGCTCTGTGTTATGTTCTGTCTGTCCCTCAACCAGTGCCACTTAATTTATCTGTCGCTTTCCCTTCAAAGTCTCTCGTCACTTCCTCTGTTCTTTTTGTGTTAGTGTGGGTGAGATGTGACCTCAGGGAAAACTACGTGCTGAGCAGTTATTCAGCATCTCAGAGCCTGGATATGAAAACGGCACCGATTTATGGATTTAATACGTTTTGTCATCGCATCTTGTGCAATTGCAGAGTAGAAAAAGTGCGTGTGTGTGCGGTATGTGTGAGTACATTGCTGAATGGGAGTCATTGTCTATTTTTGTTTTCAGGGAATTGAGGGGATCTGATGGGTGTCAGTAAGACGGGGAGCGGGGCAGAGAAAAGTGGCGCCAGCTCTGCACTGGTCAAGCGGACATACTTAATAAAGTCCCTAAAAACTTAATTTCCTAAAAACCCCCTCACCCCAAAAGATTCCTGCTGTCATCACCGACACAGTGGCGTATTGTGTAAGCTTGACTTTGAGCTTTTCTCTGTGAGACTGGCCTCAATGTATTGGAGGGAAGGTGTGTGCGTGCGTGCGTGTGTGTGTGACTTTGGTTAATCATAGACTTGTGTGTGTATATTCATTGCGGGGAAAATGCCCTTCTTGCAATGGACCTCGGTTACTCACTGCTCTTGCCCTACGAGCTGTTACAGTGATGAACACACACACACACACACACACACACACACACACACCGACACACTGACTAATGAGGGAGCCCAGGTCTATTCTTGGCTTTACCTTGAATAATGCATTGCTTGAAGCCACATCGGCGGGTTAGAAACACACAAACTGTAGCGACCACACACAGGCGTGGATTGAGGATGTGGACTAAACCGAAACCACTCAACGCCTCATTACAATTCAGAGCAGAAGCACAATTTGGGATTAGGAGGTAACTATCTAACAGTACACATTTAACAAAGGTGGGAATGTTTTCTTCCTGCGTTCCTACCTGACAGGAAAAAGCAACCATACAGACTGGTGTTTCTGTATTCTTTGCACACTGTTGCACTATATCCTACTGAGTTTACCTTTGGAAGAAGAGTAAAGACCTCATGCAGACTAAACATACGCCATCTTTTTCATGCCATGAATCTGCACTAAGTTGAGCGTTGACTTCTTAATATGCTCTTCTCTGTGTGTCTGTCCAGGCTCTGGATGTGGATCGCAGCGTACTGTACAAGATGAAGAAGTCTGTGAAAGCCATCTACACGTCTGGGCTAGGTGAGTCTTGACTACTAATGTTAGAGAGAAGCTACGCTTCATCAGCATCTTCTTCGGCTGGTCCCTTTGGAGGTCACCACAGCAGATCATCTGCCTCTTCTGCATTCCTGAAAGAGCAATGTTGCATGATTCAAACATTATGATCCATTTTAACATGCCAGCACTAAAGCAAAGAGTTAATTTGCAGTAAGTGTACACGCTGATTTCTTACCTTTTGAGTCTCCTTTAAGAGGAGACTCCTTGTTAGAGTCCAGTGAGCAAATCCAGTCTTTATTTAGTAAAAAAAAATATTTAAGAGGTTGGAAATACTTTATTTTAAAATCAAACAGAAAATAAAGAGCAAAGGAACTGTAAAAGGAAAAAAAAGTATGTCCTCTGTCTTTGAGGGAGAGAGACGGGTTTTTGTTTTTGTCTTTTAAGCCCTGTGTATGTGTGTGTGTGTCATTACCATGCTCATTATGCCTGGCTGTGCCAGTGCTGGGTGTTTTTTAGCGTCTTTTGTTTGGCCTGCCTGACAGAACCCCGCTGAGAGGGAGAGAGACCTCTGAACAATGTGCTGAGCACGTCTTTTTCAGAACAGTGTGAGCTCTGTTCAGGCCAGAGGGACAGCTGTCTGATCCAGACCCCCGGAAGGAACAGCTGGGGAGGGGCACAGGCTGTGTTTGTATGTGGCTGCTGAGGCATGGACACACATGTTCTCACGTCACTCTTAAACATGCATTTACATTTATACAGACTGTGTTTTTGCATCTATACGTCCAGCTCTTCTCAGTCTCGTGTAATCTTACATGCAGGTGTAAATGTAGGCGTATAAGCTGCAAAATGTTGCCGTAGGCTCTTCATTTGAATCTTTTTACTGGGACGTTTCTGCGTTTCAGACGGTTTTTATATATGTTTGGAGTAGAAACATTGCTTTGTCTGTGGAAATACAACAGGGAATGCTCCTATTTATACTCATTTCAAGGGAGGCTCGCATTAATGGAGGCCACCTTTTGTTATCAGCAATTATCAAGGAGAAGCAGCCCAGACACCAGTGTGTTTTGAATATAACCAAGAGGATTTCAGTTTCATGTCTGTATGATCCTCATGTGCAGAGTACATCACACTTTTAAATGGAAACACAATAATGACAGTTATTTAGTATATTTTACAAATACAGGCTAATAATTAAAAGCCATGCCTTATACTCTAAGTTTTATTGATCCATATTTTTATAATAACGGTACATCGCCTGAGTGTTGTGACGGGGGCAGTTTAAATTACTACCTGCCAGTTCACTTCAGCTGTTAGGGCTTTTTGTTGCTTACATCTTGCTAACTCACACTTGTTGTTGTTATTAGGCAGCTGCAGACCTCCTCTGTTGTGGGCTCAGTGTGCTCCCCGCCCAGCAGCTAAGTGTATACAGACATTTAGCTGCTATCTGGGGAATATAGTGGAGTATGTTGCAGGTGAAGCCAGATAATTACCTTTTGGATTTGGTGGTGATCAAAACAAGAAAACCAGAAAAGTGACTATTATGTTTCTCAGGTGACCAACCTGACAACGTGTATTTCCTCATTCGGCGCACCTGTGTTCCAAATGAGGAAATGAGCATCGCCAGGTTGTTGTGTTATCCCGAAGTCTGACAGATCTCAGTATCTTTAAATCTAATGGTAATGTTTGTCACATCAGGGCCGCAGGCTAATACTAAGGATTTAAAATATGAGGGGATCTGCTTCCTTTGCTGCTGCAGCCGTCTACAGAAAGCTTGGCTTGCTCACTAGTGGCTGCATATTTCGTAGTTGGACCATTGGCTCAAGTGACTGCAAGCCGGCGCCACCTTGTTTGTTTGACAGCGTGCCAAACTAACCCGCACACCAGTGTAATGTAAATGGGTTACGTAGCGCCATAAAAAAAAAACAATCCCTCGACTGCAGTTTAGGAGCAGTGTTTATGTGGGCGGCTTTGCCAACCCTTTTTACCTGCAGAAACAAGCTACATACACTCAAAAATCATCCCAAGGGCTCTTTAAAACCAGCCGAGATTAATTAGATTGTAAGTGGTTAATGACAACGTGCAACTTGCATCTAAAGCCAAGCTCTAACATAAATTTAGAGGAAAAAGGATCACTTGAGTTTTCTTAATGTTCTCCAGAGAAGGTGTTGTGGGGTCATGTGAGTAATGTGACACATAACAGGGAGCCTCAGCACTTAAGGGTGCACACCTGCTATGGCTGGCTAGCTCTTCGAAAATTCTGCAAAGATATTTTAGGCTAAGAAATAACGTATTGTAACGATGAGGAGAAAGAGGAGCTGGGTAAGCAGAGGGAATGTTGAAGGTTTAGTGACTGTATTGAGGTCAAATCAACGATTTTCAAGAATTACCATCGCAGGGAAAATCTGAGAGGCTGAATGTGCATGGTGAGTTTGTAATGTGGATAAAGAAAAAGAGTGAGAAAGAGGGAGTGCTTTTAAATGAGCAGGAGAACCCTGTGTTGCTGCAGAGACCTGTCAAGGTGTCAGCATGTGGGTTTTGATGAATAAACCAGCAGCAGCATCTCAAACCTCAGAAGGAGCAGGAGCTGATCGAGCAGAGCCGCTCGGACAGGCTTGTCAGAGCTGCTGAACAGAGAATAACTGTAGGGGGATGTTGTACCTGTAGCCGGGAAGGACATTTAGTTGCTGAATATAATGCAGAACTCAGACCACGCTGCATCAAAGAAACACTGAAGTTGATCATGTGTCTGCAGGTAGCAGAAAAAATGAGATTCTCCATAAACTTGTAACATGATTACGCTGAATTAATGTCTGAGATAAATGGCCCGAACTAAAATGAATACAGGGAGGAGTCAAAAAAAAAGAGTAATGAAAATAAAGGGTCCAGCTGCTCATGTTACTTGTGTAAAGCAGTTTCTTAGATTTTAGTAAATACAATTTAGAAAATACAATATTGTCTTTGCAAGACTGGAGTGAGAAGGTTTCAGGTGTAGTTGGAGTTTGCAGCTGGTTAAGCTGATGGGTACATAATTGATATTTAATTATTCATGTTTATATATAAACATATATATATTAATATTAAAATAAATTATTTCCATGTGCACAGAAATGTAGCTTTAGACAAAGTCAAGTTGGCCGAGATAACTCCCCCAGTTTCCGTTTTCATTCACTAACTGGATTTGTGCTATAGCACGTTCTCACTCACTGTCATCTCACTTACTGTCCTCGTTCCAGGAATTTGCTAAAAAAAAAAATTCTAGCAAAACATTAAACTTGAACTTTAAGGAAAGTTCTCCTTCTCCTTTGATTGTCTCTCATGCCTCTGCGATTCCTTGTCTCTGTCCCATGGGACTAATAGTCACACTTCCTTTTCTGTGTGCTTGTGGTCATTTTGCTCAGCGTTGTTTTCATTGAGTCCTTAGAGAGATCTGGAATTGATCTGAGGTCACTGGCGCATTGTGTTGTTGAGCGTCAGGCGACCCGGACTTACGAAGCTGTGTGGGAGAGACGGAGAGAGGAAGCTGCTATCTGGTGATTAAACCCTGCATGTGTGGGAGAGAAATGGAAGATGCTGCAAAACAAGCCTTTGGGATGTAAGATAATCCTCAGCAGACGCCTGGAAAGCTGTACATGTGTGTTTGTAAGTTTAGGAGGAAAGATACAGCGATGAATGCCACAGGCGTGAGCGGGCTTCTGTCTTGCAGTAAATGCAACATTATCATTTCCTGAGGTTGAGCAACAGGGATCCTTTTCTCTCCCTTTGACACACAATATGGTGCCATTTACTTTCTAGCCAACTTCTTAAGCCTTTTTTTTCTGAATTTAAACCCATTTCTTATTTCTCATGCTGATTTTAAATAGACAATAAGATCCACTCTCAAAGTTTCACTCAAAGGAAGATAAAAGTACTGACTTCAGTTATACAGAGGAGAGGGAACCATGTATCCTTTTATTTTCCTTATCTTCATACATTATTGATACAATATACACTCAGCAGTCAATTTATTAGGTTCAAACTGCTTATTAATGATCTACTGCAAAAAACATGAAAAGGCTTGTTTCAGAGCTACCAGGATAAGCTAAATAAAGATGACTTATTATGAACTGTGACTCATGCAAAGCTACACTAGTAGAAACTAAGACTAAGAATATGGACTAGAAAAAAGCACAGCATTCCCCACATTTAGTTTTTTACAGAAAGGTAGGTGTTTATGTCAAAGCGGGCTGGATTGTGATTATTTGCATACCTGTGCAACAGCCTGAGGAATCACTAAAGACTTGCAATCGGCCTGACAGCTCTTCACTAATTGTGGTTCATTTAGTATTTTCTTACTATGTTATATTCTGAGTTAATCTCCTCTGAGAAATTTCCCTCCCATGAGAACTCCTTAGTAAGTAAGCAGTGTAGCACCCCTGTAACCTCTCGTCAGAGCCCGAGTTGGCGTCTTTTAGATCTTCAACCATTGGAGGTGAAATCCGCTTATGTAATGCAACAATCAATGACTCTTTTAAGCTCTAATCATATAAAATCCCAATTCCCCATTTCCTGTTGTTGCATTTCTTTAAGCGAGCCCCTGAACACCAGTGTGATTTCGTGGAAATGTTTACTCAGCGTCTACACATCTGCAGGTAAACAAGGAATTAGCAGATCATGTTTGCAGTGTAAACTACAGGAAAATGTCGCTCCTGTCCTTTGTTGGTTTTTTCCTGCCATGTACATTCACTCAGCATGTCACACCCCCTCTGCTCTGTACTACGGGGCTGCATGCGCGACGTGTTTGGATCATGTTACAACAAATACACTTGTAATCACTAAGCTGCCCTGGAGGGGTTTGTGCTATTTGTCAGCTTTGAATAGGGCTCTCATGTGCCACTTCAAAAACAACAACAGGACCCCGCCCTTTTGGCTCGAAGCCTGGCTGAGCTAAACAGCTGGAGCGGATGTGGAAAGTGGGCTGTGGATGTGTGGCAGTGGTCGGTTTCTGACACATGACAGTGATTGAAGTTTACTACATCTTTGTGTGGTACGTCTCACTGCAGGTCTTTTTATATGTAAAAGAGGATTTGGTGCTTTTGGATGCCTTTTTTTTGGGGGGGGGTGATCAATTCTTCAATATCTTAATATGAAAAATTGATCACTTTATCAAAACTTGAGATCTGTTTTTTCCATTTATTTATGTTTTTAGGTCTTTTATTTCTGCACTTACCACAGAAAGAGGGGGAAAAAGTCTCATTATAACACATACTCGCCAGCCTTCTCATTTTGCCACTTCCCTTGTGAGTCTCACGGCAGCTTTCTTATCATCGACCTCTGTTATTGCGTCAGATGATATTTTGTGGCTTAAATTAGATTTGTCTCGTGAGCATGCCTGCAGGTAGTGACTCAGGCTTTCAGCTCTTCCCTTTTAATAACCTGATGGATATGTCAGCGGCCAAGACGTGAGCTTATCTAGTTACCTGGAACATCTGTGCAGTTGCACGTGTGTGTGTGTGTGTGTGTGTTACCTCTTAAAAGCTGAGTCATGATGTGGTTGCAGGTGTCTTTTAGCATGCATCCTCACAATTTCAGAACCCCCCCCCCCCTCTTTTTTTTTTTCTTTTTTTTTTTTTTCATATTTCCA
>VUQG01007654.1:6590-34199 GCA_015106755.1 Etia nguti
GTTTAAAAAAAATTAAATTAAAATAAAAAATAAAAATAAATTTTTTTTTTTTTTTTTTTTAGTTTTTTTTTTTTAGTTTTTTTTTTTTTGTCTTTTTTTTGTGTTTTTTTTCCTTTTTCTTTGTTCGCCGTGTCCCTCCTGCATCTCTTTAAGAGTCTGCGCAGACAGAGAGGGCCGCTTCCATCAGCACGTTTATCCATCTGTGTCTGTCCGTCCGTCTGTTCACCCCTGTGTCTGGACCTGCTGTGTCGGGTGCTTGCTTCCTGTTCCTGTTCCCTGCTTCCTGTCTGTCGGTGGGCGGGGCCGAAGTCGTAAGCGTGAGCAGTACGCAAGGGCAGGGCAGGCAGGGACAGTCATTTGGCTATGTACACATTCATGGTCGGTCCATGGCTTCCAACAAACGGCAGCACTATTTCCGAAGGTCTAATACACACACCTGGAACAGAGCAGAGGTCCATCTGTTAGACTCAATCTATCACAAAAAAAGCCTTAAAACAGTCATGTGTGGACTTACAGATCCGTCTGATGCGCTGGCTCCCACTTTATCCCCCGCTGCGTTCCAGCAAACCTCAAAGATTCCCCCTGTCCCTCTGTAACTGTGGACTAAAGCTCCCGTCTGCAGACATGTGCAAATAAGCGTTATTTTAATCTAACTATTTGTTTTATTTCAGTGCTTTGAACAGAACATACACCGCCCTCCTCCTACCTGTGTATTCCAGATGTGCACGCATTTGTCAAAGGAGCCGCTAGCCAGATGGCGACCATCAGGGCTGAAAGCCACGCTGTAGACGGGCTCCTGGTGTTTGGTCAGCGTGTGGATACAGATGCCTCTATCCACGTCCCAAAGACGGACGGTGGAATCAAATGATGCACTGTGGATGAGAGGGGGAGGCTTATAAATATCTCACATATTTAGGGGAAAATGTGCTGGATTGCAGCTTTTACTTTGGGAGAAACTGTAACACGTTTCACTCTCCTGTGTTAATTAAAACCCAGAGTAAGGGTCAAACCTTAGCGCTTGGTAAAAATTAGAGTTGCTTTAGCTCAGAAACAACACAGTTCCATATGGACAAGCTAATGCTGAGTCAAACATATGTTTATTATTAGCTAGTTGCACAGCAGCAAAGTCAGGTCCACAGTGTGTCCGGTTAATTGATGGTCCTAAACCAATCACGGATGTGAGGCAGTTCAAGTGTAGAGAATAAAGCACGAGTGGTAAGTAAAGACTGGAGAAGCATTATATGAACACCAGCCCATTTTAATTTGAATGTGTATACTTAACCTGAAAGCTTTCTTAACTGAGTGTCAGAGGTGTTGCTCAGTCAGCGGCAACATGTAGATAAACCAGACAGTATTAAAAAGGCCGTGCACACAGTGGATCAGCTGCCACAGGCAATGGCAGGCTGTTCAACACACCATCATTTCCGTTTAAATCAAGTCTTGTCAGAGCTGAAGGAGTCCCTGATGTGTCCTTAATTACTTCTTGGGTTTCTACACACACACACACACACACACACACACACACCTGGCTAGCATGAGGTTAGCGCTGGGATTGTTTGTTCCAGGGCCAGTGGGACTCCATTTGATGGTGTAGATTTCTTTGCTGTGCGCCTGCAGGTCGTGGACGCAGGTGTCCTGCTTCATACTCCAGATCTGAAGAGACACAAAATCCCAAAGAAAGTTAAAAGCTTTCTTATTTTAGTTGAACTAATTATTCAAATTTAACCGTTCCATTCAAGAAGCCTACAGCACGTCCTAACGGTTGGAAAGTTACTGTAATGCCTGAACGCTGATTTATAGCTCAGCTGTTTCCTAAATGTTTTAATCTCTTGCCATCATCACGTTCTTCATTTAGAAGTGAAGCGCTGCAGCGATGCGACTCACCTTCAGCGTCATGTCATCTGAGCAGGAGGCTAGGAGGTTTCCTGTGGGATCCCACTTGATTGCATTTACTTCATTCTGGAAGCAGAGAGGAGACGAAGCGTTAGCTAATGCATTATATATGTGATCAGTGCGTTTTGCTTTGGGAAGATGCCCATGAACACAAATCTACTCACTGTGTGTCCCTGGAATGTTTTAATGGGTCGGTCCTGCCCCAGTTTACAGACGTGGATGCACATGTCTGTACTACAGGAGGCGAACGTGTTGTTACTCTGCCAGTCCACGTCGAGTGCCGGAGCTGCGGCCGGATGGAGAGAGGAATATTAGACGGGAACAAAAAAAAGATGCGAAAAACAAACAGTTTGTATTTTATTTTTGTTGGGTGTTTCGTCTGTTTACCTGAGTGGAAAGGAAACTGTTGTTTGGCTTCTCCTGTATGGGCATCCCATATGATTGTTGTCTGTCGGGAGACACGTACACTTAGTGTGACTGCAGTAAAATATTACCTCACGAGACGATGAGAAACTACTCAAAGTTATTTCTCGCTGGAGCTGATTTACAGGTTTACCTTGTCTACGCCTGCGCTCAGGATAAAATTGCCTTTTTTATTCCACTTAAGGGCAAAGATGGGACCTTTGTGCTGGCCGAGAGTACTGGCCAGGTTACCTGTGGACCAGAACACAACAAGAGAACAACACGTGTCAGCTTTAAATGTTAAAAAAAAGATTTAAAGGCCTCAAAAGAAACACAGTGCAGGGGAAAAAATTAACTGCATTCTGCAAACCTGCCTCTAGGTGGAAGCATTGTTCAAGGATTAACTAAAGCATGTGGCAAACGATTCACATCACACCCAGGCAGTCACAATTCCCATAGCATTCCAGAGATTACACCACATTCAGCAGAAAAAGAAGTGTGAATGTAACATTAATTAAAGCCATCTCACCATCTTTTGTCCATATTCTGGCAAAGCCGTCATAGGAGCCCGTCGCTAACAGTGTGCCCTCGCTCTGCCAGAGAGAGAGAGATGTTTGCATATAAATAAGAGCCTGATTTCGACACATTTACTGACCCAAGTCCTGTTCTTCAGTTACAGTATGTGTCCAAATATTTCAGGCCGAATGAGCGTCAGCTGGTGTTCTAACAGAGGTCTGTTTTCTCCATCAGCGTGGATGCTTTCCAGGAAATTTCTGACTCTGCTTTTGGCTCTGATTTATGTCCCAGAGGCTGGACTGAAGGAAGAATGCATCGTCTGAGAACTCCAACAGTTAAAATACTCGGTACACACTGACAATTCAGTACATATGAAGGAACCTTTTTATTTTATTTTTTCTTTGCTGTTTATATCTACCTACATGTTGTCATTTTATAAGACGGTTAAAAAAGAAAATTGTTTAGTATCGTCTTCGGAAGTGCTTTAATAGGCCTTGAGGGTTTCAACACAGTCTCAACCTGGTGACTGATTAAAATTTGGTTGATATTGTGGGTGTGTGCATGCTGTCTTGCCTGGAGAAACATGTGCACTTTAAAAAACCTGAGTTTACTCTGTTAAGTTCAGTCAGCTGCTGCCATCCTCTGCAATCACAAATAAAGAGGCAGTTCCAGAAGCATCCATACAGGCCTCCATGTTTTACTGATACTTTCTTTCTTTAAATTATGATTAAGCAGTCACTACAGAACAACGATATCCCACCTGAAGCTAATGCACTGTCGTGGCAACATGCTGGTTTTGCCAGAGTCAATTGATGCAACGTAAAAAACACATTTGCGCGTCCTGGTTGAATAATAGCACTGAGAGGCAGCTGACAATGCTTAGGTTCCATCTATGATGCTAGTTGGCTAATCCCGCCGCTCTCATTAAATGGCTGGGAATTTGACTGCGTTACATATCACCTGATCAAGTGGCGAGGCTTAAATGCTCGTAGGCAGAAACTTTCAAAAAACATGATTGGGACATGAGTGAATGAACCATCCATCTACTGCCACACCTAACAGTGGTGACAATCAACCCAACCTGGTATTTGGTAAAGTAGCAAAATGCACAGCAGGAGCCTTAAATTAAAGTTGAGAGCGGATTCTTTTTCTTTCACACATCTTTTTATATCTTATCTAACATCAACTGTTATTACTACCACACCTTTGGAGGGCAGGACTGTGCATAGGGTACAGCCTGTGCTTAGCCTGTTTTTGTTTTAGGATGCATGTCTCGTGCTGAGGTGTTCACAACAATAAGCGTTAGCGACAAAAGTGTTTCTCTGCATTTTCAAAAAGGGTTTTAAAAATGACACCAAACATTAAAAACTACCAGAATTCTTTGAGAAAACACATCAAGCAGCCCTTTGAAATTCAAAAATATCCCACAAACTTCTCGAGGTTACGGATTGTGAATTAATCCACGCGAGTTGGGTGATTCGTGTTACATTCGGTGTGTTCGTGTGTGCCTGTGTGTACTCACATTCCAGTCTAGTGAGGTGACGTCTTTGTTGCTGGGGACATCTTGTCCTCCCTCTCGTATGCAATGCCTCAGAACCAGCTGTGTGGAGCTGCTTGTACTGTTCTCACTCAGGTTCCAAATACGAGCCGTCGAATCGCCGGACCTGAGACACACCCACACACACACACATCAGACTGCCATCTGAAAAAGTAACCTACAACATTATAACACATCTTTACATATCATTTGTACAAAGCAAAGATCTCTGTTATAAATCTGAAGCATCAATTTATTGCTCACGTATTTAAGTATTTTTTGTGTGTGAAATGTGAATTTAAAGAAAAAACCACTGGACTTCGTGCGCAGAACATCTGCGTTATGTGTTGACGTGATCTCGACTGAAATTAACATAGGGTTGTGCTGCACGTTCATTTAATACCAAGTTGTACCACAAGCTGGTGCACTGAGTCAACCAGGCAAGTCATAAGACTACACTCAGGTCAAACTGACACTAAGCTTTAATTCATGTTTAGTCTCTTTTTTTCAGCTCGTTTGCTTCATGACTTGAACATTAACGTGGAACAAAAGTGGAAGGAAGGCTCACCCTGATGCCAGCAGATCGCTGACTGGGTTCCAGGCACAAATAAAGACTTCTGACTCATGGCCCCTCAAGACCATGGCTTTGTTCTGAGGGATCTCCACATCGCCATCCACTTCCATCAGGTCTGCGTGATTATCTGAACACAGAATCCAAAATTTAATGAGTGAATACATAAAAAATGAAATAATATTTCGCCATTTTAATTAATAACATAAATACAAGTCTCTGTTAAAAGTATTCCCCAATCCCAAAAATCATACGAATCATTTCACTCACTTGCTAAGGCATGGGCTCCATTCTCCTCCCCGTTGGCAGTATTCTCTCCGTTCTTGGCATTGCCGGCGATACTGCCCCCAGTGGTCGACGCCGGCGCTGAAGCTGCGGCCTGCTGCTGGGCCATTTTGTCCCGGTAAGCCTGCTGCCTCGTCTGAACGACGTCCGGCATCACCGCATCGATCAGGGACAGGGACTCAATTGGCCGGCCGTCAAATAGCGTGCCATCCTACAGAGCCAGAGAAGAAATCGGGTTGGAGCGGAAACACAGAGGAAGACAAGAAGCCGGTGAAAGAAGCTGACAGGCTTCTGTCTATATTACATTTATAGATTCCCTTTGATATCAGATCAATATGGGAATGGCATCCTGATGGTCCATATAAGAAAGACTTGCATTATTATCTGATGTTAAAGGTTCTTTGTTTGTTTCCCACCTCATTTATGCTGACTTCAGCCTCCACGTACTGCAGGCCCTTCTGGATGATGCTGATCAGGGCAGCAGGGGGAACCAGAGCACCATTGATGTTGGACTGGCTGATGTGACTCTCTATGCCAAAGGTAAATGCTGAGTGGGAGAACCCTGAAGAGGAGAAGAAAAGGAAAAGAATATTAGTAAATAATACTCCCTTCGATTTCAACACACGGTGAAGAACTACAAGTTTTGTTTTTTCCACTGTCATAAATCGTTTTCACTCTTAATTGCCTTTTAATACTTTTTTATAAAGGTTAACCCTTTTTTTTTGCCTTGAAGTTTTGTGGTGATGAAAGTTACTGACCCTCCGCACAGTCAACGGATTAATGAAGAAAATGCTCGACCTCTGACTTGTTAGTAACATGTTTGCGAAGTTTTTGCTGTTGGAGAACAAGAACTGCTGCGTCACAACCGCATGCCCCCCTCACCTCTGTCAATCTGCAAATAACATCTAGACTTAAATACTGAACCGACGTACTGCTGAGATGCTGCGTTCACGGGAACTGGTCGGACATGCGAGTCTTTGTTCACGGTTGCCACTGACATGTAGGCATAAAAATGCTTTCGTACAAATATGGTGACTTTTAAAATGTATCCCATAAACAAATGGAATTATCTAATGCAGACATCTCAGTCTTTCTGTTGTGATACAACCTTTTATTAGGATATAAATGGTAAAAGAAACGTTAATATTGACCATTTATGTTTGAGTAAACTTTAGCTACATGTACAGAAGCGGCGTGTGTTGGGAAAACAGGACAAAAGCTTTGACTGAAGTTAAATCTCAAAACCATCAGCTCTCTTGTAATGATGATTTACCTGCACTCATTGTTGGACTATAAATACAGAATGAGAAGTTCTGGCTCAGGGTATCAGTTATCCATATATCTGCTGGCTGCAACACTGGCCCCAGAAGCAAAATCTGAGAACACAAATCCAGAAATACTTGCCAACTAATTTCATCACCGCCCATATTTGCTTAAATGTATGAAGCTGTGGATATTTTTCTGTTATCATGTGATTATTGTTGAGCTCAGCCTTAATTTGGACAGCTGGTCACCCTTTTAATTTTAGAGCTGGTCGAATTCTTTCTCCTGCTCTTGATAATATTTCTTAAAGCCTCTGATTCATTAGTTGTAGATCCACAGCTGAGACGACTCTCATCTGTGTATACGAGGAGTCTGGTCTCAAAAGGTCCCAGTCTTTGCAGCCAAAGTTTTCCTCATCACTCGGCAGCAGAGCAGTGAAAAACCACTATAATCTAGACTGTCTTTCAGAACATTTGCCTTTGTCTGCATCCTCAAAGTGTTGCCTTTGTATTTTACTCCAGTTCAAATATGTCTGATGAACCATCTGAATGATCATCCTTATGATGGTGCATAGCTAATCTGTCATTTCTGCTGTGATGGTGAACCCATACCACAGTCTGCAGAATGGTCATTCCAGACCTATAACTTCTATCTTTACTTTAAGTCAGGACCAAACGTACAAAAACCGAAATGCAAGTGGCTCTTAATGATCTTACTATGTACCACATTAGCCATTTCCAGGTTGTTTCCTCAAAACAAATTAACACTAAGGCAGCATTAAGGGTTAAAACCAGTCCAAATTCTTTCCACGCCAATTGAATGATGAGTGCCTGTTTTCCCTGGTGTTAAGGTTCAACCTCCAGGCATTCAAAAAAAAAGGAGGATTTAGAAGAGGTGGAAGTTAGCGGTGAGCTATCTAGCCCTTTAACATCTAGAGACTTTGTACCATGTTCTGAGTGACTAAATACCAGCAAAGTTTGGGCGGTTGGTGAGGTTGGGCTAGCTGACCTGGTGGCTAGCTACAGGGCTGTGGTTACACCCATATAAACACATTGGCACAAGGAAGACGCTGCATGAAGGTTAAATTGTTCTCAATAAAGATTTATACTGCAAGTCCCTGACGGGCAGAGACAAATACCATCATAGGGCAGGAAGAAGATATACACAGATAAAACTTCAACCAACAGCACATCTGATCCATCTACAGCACGAGGTCATTAACATGTTGCTGTGTAGTTCGGTTTAGTTGCTATTAAGAAAAGACAAAAGCCCCAAAGCGACACTCTGTTCAGTTTGTGTTTATTTGGTGTTTGGGCCCCCGTGAGTCTGTGTGCTCATCTTATAGGCTTGCTGCACATGAGCAGTAAAAACAAACTGTAGAGGCGCGGAATGAGAGGTGACTATTTTTTGTCCGTCTCTTTTTTGACAGACAAAAGCTGCACATTAAAAACCGTGATCGATACATCGCTTAACAAGCTAAGGGCCTCCTTAACCTTCACCGCTTTTCTCCTGGTTTCTCCTTGTTTCCCTAAATCCATACAACACAGGCGGTAAGCATGATGTTATTCCGACCCATCTGATTAAGCGATGGGCAGACACCGGTCCGGCTGCATGATTCATTCTGACTGTGTGATGAGGTCTGTCTAAAACACTGCAGACAGACTGTGCTGTTTGTCCTCTTTTAAGCACTCTTGTTTACAATGGCGTCATTATATTCAGCTTTTAAACAACAAGCAGCACCACACTGACTGTGTTGTGTATACAAAGTGACAAAGATGACCCATCAAACTGACAGGCAGCTCGGGCATCTGCTGAGTAACCCTACCGCCTATAGTACGACAAGGAAAAAAAGAAACTGATTTCTCTTCGTATAAATGTAATGAAAACAGATCCTGAAAAAAAGGATTAAATTCCACCCAAACAAAAAAATGATAATATATCTTAGAAGAGACGATTTTTAGAAATATCAGAAACTGTCTACTTGCTCCATTTGTGCTTTAATAAATCCTTTCTTTAAAAAAACCAACAAAAAAAATGACGAATGCATTTCGGTGTTCACATTTCCAATTTACTTTTTATAACAAACTTTTAAAGAGTACTATTGATTAATACAGCCCATTTTAATTATCATTAGTGAATAAAAACACATTTGTTGTGATGAAAACTATAATGACATTGAATGCAAAAGCCATATTGGTAGAAAAGCAAGGAACTATTTAAACAACGATAAAGGTTTTCACTTTTTAAAGACAGAAAAAACACCAAAGACATGGAGAGGAGAAGAACTCGAGGAGGATACCTGACTCCTGTAGGTATCTGTAGACCAGGAAGTTGACCTCATCACTGCTAATGCTCATCTTTACTCCTGTTACACCATGAGGTCAGCACACACACACCTAGCCTGGAAAACAAAGAGAGGTTCATCAGTGAAGGGGAAATCTCACTAGTGACACAAGCTTATTTAAGCTCAAACACAAAGTCAGTTTACGGCTGATGTTACTGTGGAAAAGGACATTCCCGCAGAGCTAGTACATGTACAGAGCTTTAAACCGGACCTCCTCGATCACACTTAATCACGTCGCTGGTAGCAAAGTACAGAGCCTACAGCTGCCTCAGTGCGCAACATGATCACATGACCTTCGTCTTTCAGGGCCTCAGAATTATCCTGCATTTCTCCCCTTGATGCAGCAATACCAGTTTTGGGTTTTGTTTTTTTTGTTTTTTTGGGGGGGGGTCTACACCAAAACACATGGGGGCAGATAAAAGAAAGTAAGAAAGAAAGTTTAGCATCAGAAATTTGATCACATTTTTAAAAACAACAAGCACAATGAGGCACTGATTCATGTTCTTACTGAGACGGTGCGTCTACATGCCTGTGAGTCAAGACATCTGATGGAGTGTCATTGTTTAACTGTTTGTCTGCGTTTTAGTCACTCTGGTCGTGCTGTTGTCTGTGCTCACGAGCACTCTAAGTGGCTTTTACTGTTTAATATTTTATCTGATTATGTCATTATTTTATAATTTATGTGCATCTGACTTTGCTCTGTGCTTAGATCCTTCTGCGTTTGGGTTCCTTGTTTGTGGCATCAGCCTGCCAGGGACTCCAGATGAAGAGCAGACTGTATGGCTAAATGTATGGCACTCTGACATCATGGACCTAAGTGCTTGTGTTAATTAATGTCCAACATTATAAATAAGTGGGGTTTTTTGTTTTGTTTTTTCTAATACCGGCTGTGAATTACATACACAAACACAAACTCAGATATTAAACAAACACACCCAAGTAGTAATAGAAGAAGTGAAAAATACAATGAAAAAAAACACAGAAACTTAAAACAATTTTTTAAATAAAAACTAACTTGTGCAAATTCACCTTGGAAACTCACTGCACCTAAACAAAATTGACAAAAATAAAATAAAGGCTGAAAATAATTCGGGTGCGAGCAGCTTATGTCTTAACAACAGGCAGATTAAACACATGCTATTGCACTGGTGCTAACTAAAGCTGGACCAGCAGTCTGTTTAGTTTACATCAGTTGACGTCTTTATTTTTTCGATGTGATCCAGACATGCTGGCTGTACGTTAATATGTGTTACAATTACTTCTCAGTTGGTGTTTTATTCACAGTGTGCCCACACCCCAAGCTGCTCTGTTCCCTCTGACCACATATTTAACATCTGATGCAGTCATCTGGGCACCGGCCCACTACAAACTACTCAACTGAAAAACACGAGCGGGAAGGAAATCAGGAGGACAGAAACACTTCTGCTGCTACGACTTCTTTCGTGTGTGCGCCCGAGCACATGTCACATGATTTGACGTTGCCTTTGTGTGTGAGCTAATATGGCTGGGAACCGAAAGTTTAACAACTGTGGGGTTAACAAGTGCAGAGAGCCGATTCCAAACAAGGACCAGTTCAAAGCCTGTTTCCCCAGAGAGTAATCAGGCCTGGAGCTCCTCGTCTGCAGCCCCCCCCCCACCCGCCTCCCAGCAGGAGTCTCTCTGTGCATTTAATGGTAGTTAAGTGATTGAAACTCTCTCCTGGGTACTGTGGACGCATTTCTTTTCAGAGGATTTTAACGGCTCAACATCTACGTACACTGAGCAGTGGCTTTAACATTGCTGAATGCTGAGCTGAGGGAGGGGGACACGTTTTCTGCTACTCTGATGAACAATCTTTAATGACAACCTGATAAACTGGTCGCAGCGACAACAAATATGACACAATTACACACTACAGATACAACTGCGAAACATCAGCATTGTAGTAGAGTAAAGCAGATCCCAAAAATTCAATTACTCATGTATTTCTTCTTCGAGCAGATATTCTGTTTTTCATTCTGCCGTTCTGATAAAGATCTAACGACAGAAAAACACATTTAAAAATCACAATGTGATGCCACTATCCTTTTGTTGTTGTTTATTTCTATCTAAACACCATTCCCCAGCTATCACAGAGCAAGAGGCAAGGTGCACCATGGCACAACATAAAACTGCCAGTTGGGCGCAGGGCTAACCAAATGAGCACGTTATTGGACTGTGAGAAGAAGCAGGAAGGAAACACAAGGCCAACATTCAAACTCCACACAGAAGGTCCTCGCTGGCCAGCAGATTCAAACCCAGAACCTTAATTGCTGTGAGGCAACATTGCTAACCACTGTCTTGTCCCACCAATAGACGGCATTAATTAATCCCTGATTTATGCCACAGAAACAAACAATCTGACTTGATTTTATATCTTCTAGTTTTTCATGAGATCACAAAACTGATGAGACTGCAACAGCAGCCACAAGCACTGATAATCTTCCATTTTATTTACTGTGAATGGCAGGACGATATCAGACAATGTGAATTTCTTGTTTTTGTTCAGTTCTTTTTTTTCCCCCCCTTCTCAAAAGCGAGCTGAGTAACATGCACTTCAACAACTTTTTGGATATGTGGCCAGTACTGGCCGCCAGGTGCAAGTGCTCACTCTCCTGCTGCAAATCCACTTCTCTCTCTGTCTGAACTGTTCACTGTGTGACAGCGAGCACCTGTAAATGAGCAGTCTGCACATGTGCAGTGTTAAACCGAGGCTGTGCACTGTGTGAGAGGAAAATAAGACATTCTGTCACATGTAAATACAGCTGACTAACAGCTCTACCCTTCAACATGTGTGTGGTGAGTCTGTCAGGCAATGTTGCGGTTCCAAAACGAGATGCTTGAAAATTTCGGTGGTTATTGAATATAAAAGTACACGCCCTTCCTGAGATACGCCGTTTCACTGACGCTGAAGCTCCACGAAACGGCATTCGAGAATTCAGTGTAGTTTCTCCACAGTAACGACGACGACAACAAAGTAAGGCGAGTCAGTTGCATCAGCTTCACTGGAGAACAGGGGTGCCATGGCTGAGCTGTTTGGGGATGTTTTCATAACCCAGGAGACAGCAGATGAAGAAGAGGTGGTGTTGTTCTCTGGCATGTTGGCTCAGCGATACTTATCTGTGCCTGGACCCTCTGTCTCCAATGAGAGAGGATTGTGTTTTCCACAGAGACAACTGTCAGCAAACAGATTGTTTTGAGGGGGCAGATAAACTGCAGGCAGACAAAATAATGGAAACCATCTCAGAGTTGAGCTTTTCAGCATAATTACCAAAGTAGCAACACTTTGTTGGGGCTGAAATGAGCTGTTCCTGCTGCAGCCCCATGAAACGGCACTACCACAGACACACTGTGTTAAATTAAGCCTCTTATTATAATTAAATCATTTGCAGCTGTCAGACTGCTTTCACTTCTAGTTTACTACAGTGTTACACTGCAAGCTAACTTTTCAAACAAGCCACACCCATGTACTTTGCGGTTACCCTTCTTGACATAACGTGTGACAATCAGCCTCTGAAAAATACCACAATGACACAAAAATAAACTGCTCTGTGCGAGATCATTAAAAAGTAATTTTACTGCTTCCACTACTGATCACATCTCTAGTTACACCACCTACACTCAAGCTATTTTTTTTATCATGTACGGAAAATTGTGGACAAAATACTGGTACAAAACTGAATATATTATATAATTTGATATAATGTTGCACAATCCAAAAGAACAACCTACAACTGTAGAAAAAAAATGATCAAATTCATGACAGCCTACTCGAGACTGCACTGAAACCGACTCAGCTGGGGATATTTAGGCTTGTGAATTGATTGGATCTGCTTCTCTTTAAAGGCTTTTTTGTGATTTTTGTCAATTTGACTCTGAGTTTAATCATCTTGTGAAGCCCAACTGCTAAATGGAGCCACACAGTGAATCCTCCTTACTTTCTGTTTGTTTTTAGGGAGAGTAGAGAGCTGTGCACACCCTCGTCTTGGGCTTTAGACTAATTAAACTGAAGAAATTAAAGTAGTTTACCACGTCTGTGCACCCTGTCCAGTAAACTGTTAACAAGCTAGAAAATTATAAAGTGACAAAACAAGGTGGCGAGCCCTCACTCTACCCGACAGCCACTCGCTCTATGTCTATTTAGGTAGCTACTTCCATCTCTCTCAGTCTCTCCACCTATTAAAGACACCAGTGCACCATTTTAACTGAGAAAGGATCAATACATAGTAGCGCAGTCAGTCTGTAGCATATTATACAAATAAATCTCACCCGATGCTAATTTAAAGCAACTGCTTCTTCACTGAAATGCAACTTTGAGGTCAACTGCTTCAGCAGCAGCACACTTTAATTAGGCTTAAATAACTACATCACATTTGTATAGTGACCCAGGCACTAAAAAGTTCTATTTCCATAGGTCATGTAGTTCCAGAGTGGGAAACGTGAAAGGCAAAAGTATCTTTGGTTTATTCGACAACTGTAGCTGCCCAACACTGAAAATTTATGAGCTTATAAGAGCACAGTATGATGGTTCCAATACATTCCTCCAAAATAGGAAAGCGCTCATATCGGCCATCTCCTGACATAATTTTTGCTTATTTGACAAAAGGTAATTGATAGACACTGAATCTACATTATGTGGTATTAAAGCTTACAGTTACTGGTAATGTGTGGTGCTCACATTAAGGCTGGAGCTGCAGCCAGGAGCCTCGATCAATAAGCATGAAAGCAGAGTATAAATTCAGCCACCTGCTGCTGTGCTTCTTTTAACGGGGAACCTGTAGACGGTCCTGTCAGAGATCATTCAGACCTTCTGCTCAAATCCCTCCTGACAGCAGTGCTGTTAGTTTGTAAACAGTGAGCTGTAGTTCTCTCTACCACCACTCCACTGCAGTGGCGCTGTGGAGCCATGAGCAGCAGCCAGGAGCCTCTGTGTTGACAGTGTGGGAGAGTAAAGAGGGGGATGGGAGAGGAGAAGGGAATCTCTGGCTCTACATTTTTTCCCTTCCCCTCTCTCCCTCTGCCTCTCTGTCTCTGTGCTGCCAGTGGCAGACTGGCCTGTACAGTAAATGTTAAATCTAGTTACTGCTCAAGGAGAGAGGGGGAGGGTAGGAGACACGCACGCACGCACAAACATATACACAAAGACAATCAATAATCCCCCCCCCCCACCCACCCAAACAAACAACAACAAAAATCAGGACAGTACTATCAGGACTATTACAGCAGCATGTGACCTGTGCCATGACCGTGAAGTTGCTCCCGAGGAAGCAAGACTGAAATCACACCAATAATAATAAAAGAGCAGGTGGGCGTGGGGGGCTGACCTTCACAATATGAAATCAATATCGCTAATAAATTAGATTTGCTTTGGTTCATCAGCTGACATCCATCACTCACAAAGCCCCAATCAATAAGCAGGAATGCACTTCAACTGCCTTTTAATCATGTTCTATCTATCTCCTACACTATGAAGAAAACACTTTATTTTTAGATGCGTATCATTAAAAAAAATGACTTCAATAGTGTAAAATACAATCAAACAGCTAATATTTATGTAACAGAAAGCAGAAGCGTTAATAAAACAATTAAACAAAACCTTTTTATTTTCAACACAAACAACAAATTTTACTCTCTGGTAACAATGAAGTAGGACTCGAAGTTTGAAGACTGCACTACCGGTGCCCCTTTTCAACACAGTTTGTGCCTATCACAGGATACTGTGATACACCACACACACTGCAATTCCATGGACTGCAGATAGCAATCTTCACACAAAATTTCCTCTCTGAGCAGTGCAGAATATTTCTAAAGACTCAGGTCGATAAACAACGTACAAGGCAGAAAAACAGCTTGAATCATCACTCAAGTTTAAAGTAATTAAAAAAATGTTATCTTGTGCCGCTTACTACTCAGCTGTTTAGTTAAATGAATAAGAAATTCCTATCTGATTGCCCGGACTGATGAATGAAAATATTCTACAGAGTAGTAACCGCTCGCAGTCCAAACATTTCACCTCTAAAGAACTGTGGCAACGGTGTTCTTTTCAGTTCCACAGCCTGACCAAGTGACAGAGAAAGCGTCAAGGTTGTGTTATTTATCACTGAGCTCACGCGACTGGAAAAATCTTGGCCTTTTGGTGAGGGTCGAGTTCATCACCGGTTGAATTTTGCTAGATCTGTGGTGGAACACCCATACTATGAAATGATGACGATGCACAGAGGTGCTGTGTTATTCAGTAAGACCACAAACTAGCTATTTAGCCAAAAAAGTCATTCGGAAAGTGTTTACAGAGGTGACGCAGCAACACCAGGAGGATGATTTTCCGGTAGACTTCAATGAAACTGTTCCAGACAAACCAGTGCTAAAACTGAAAAACAAAAACAGAAATTCCCAAATTCTAACTCAATGTTAAAGCACTGCATGTTTAATAAAATATCCTGAGTTGGCACAGTTACAGCCCTTTCTAAACTTAGTTGATGGACAACAACTGCTATGCTATGAGACATTTCCCCTCCAGAACATTTGTTTCAAAAGCTCACGTATGTATCTATAAGCAGCAATCACTTGGCGCACAGGTCATACGAAACCAATCAAATTTAATACCAAACCAGTGATTCAAGATTAATACACTTGGTCCTGAGAACAACAGCTTTTACGTAAATTCACTACACAAATAAGGACCATTAAATCAGACTAGCATTGACTATTAGCCGTATTATCTGCAGATATATCCAAAATTCCCCAATGGTTCCCAGCACCATGAAAAAAAAAAAGGAATCGTCGTTTTTCATTACAGTGGTATTACGTGCAGTAAAGTGTGACATTAGTGGTATGGTTACAGCACAGCATTCTGGCACATCGCCTGTCGTTTTCTCTGTATTTTATGAGGATTGGTAGGATGTGAACAGCCATTGGCTGTGTGAACAAAAGGAGCCGCTGGCTTTACTGGAACACTCTGAACACTTTATTTTGCTAAAGTATGTGCCAGAGGATCCTTTTTAAAATGGCAGGTGCATGCAATGAAACTGAACTTCAAACAAACTGCCACTGCACACCCGCGTGTCTCGCAGTACTGTGTGTCTTCTTGTCTCTCCCACTCCGTGACAATAATATACACCATTTAGGTTTCATGTTCTTTAAAGGTATTTCTGCATCAGTGCGTAAAGAAGACCCAAGCTGTGATGTCTGCTGCTCTGATTCTACTCTGCACCAGTGCAGATAAAATGGGGCTCATTCCTATTTAAAGCCTTTCTCTCACTCTCTCTCTCTCTGAGACCTGACGGTTTGGCTCTATTTTCAGAGCAGCAGAACGAAAATTCAGGCAGTGGGGGATGGGATGGTTTAAAGGAAACCATATTTCAAATCATCTCTCACTGTATAACGTGCCCAATTCTTCTGAAACCAGACAGAGTCACACATGAAAATCAGATTCTCACCTATTCTGCTGCCACAAAAGACACACTGAAAGCAAAGGCAAGACAAGGGTTACAGTCAGTCTGGAGGAATTCAGAATACATGTAGAAATTGTGCCACCAAAAATATTAGCAGCAACAACATCGCAAAAGACGGCGTAGTTACTGATGTTTAAAGGCTCGAACACATTTCCATGTTTGCATTTTTATTCTGGGGCTAGACTAACACATTTATAGCTTAAAACCCTTAAAGATAAGAAAATAAATAAAACGCATTTCCATGATCAGTGCAGAACAAACTATTAGTTCTTGGTGCTTTTAGACCACCATCCTGATTTGCCCACTCTGCGCCAGCTTCGGTGGTTAAACAAATAATCTGCTTGTTAATTGAAGACACATCAACATCAAAGCTCCTCCTGGATGAGGCTCTCTTCTTTTTAAAATCCTGGAGTGCTTAGTTTCTTGGGTTTTTTGGGGGGGGGGTTGTTTGTTTTTTTAGAAAACACCAGACTATGCAGCCGTTCTCTGCCTTTACAGATTTTCGTTAGCACTATTCATGTGTAGCATATGCTCAAATATGGTTTGAAAAAAACTCACGATACTCACAAACACTACATGGCTGCATTGTTAAGAAAAGAATCACTCTCCAGCCATCTAAGACTTCAGTGTGGACATTAAGCTTAAGCTCAGCACTTTTTCATAGCAAGTAATCCAAACCACGTTCCGTGTATGATGTTTTGCGTATCAGGGACCCTCAGCATGAACTTTTACTGAGAACAATGTAACCGTCATCCTACATCTTCCCTACGCTAACTTGTTCATATAAGCCCAACCGCAGCTCTGCAACTTATCACCAGCTAGCGGATCATCCTGCTAGTATTTCTTTTTCGCTCCCTGTTTACATTCATGGTTACTCCTCAATACTAGAGCTTGATTTAGACTTCTGCAGGAAATGTATTTCCTAACTTGTGTAATAACAAGAAACTCCTTTTATCCCTACACAGCAGCTGTCTACCCCGCTCTTGCCCTCAGACATGCCTGGGCTTGTGAGCACTAGGTATTAGTTGCTGTAGCAATAATATACAAATATGACACTTTCATATCATGTAAAAATGTATATTATTATTATCACAAACAATATGATATGCTTCTTTTTTATGCTTCTTCGCACACACATGCAGTTCAAAGTAACTGAGGGGCCAATGTCACACTGGACAGAACTGCCAGTCGTTTTAAAGATTCCCCGCTTCCATATTCACACCTGAAGATATTCAAACACCCACAACAAGACATAAAGACAAGGTGCAATCGCCTTTTATGTAAAAGTGAGACCTTTGTCCCTATATTGATCATGATCTCCACACAACACTCAACTTGTGGGCCTTGCTAGCGCATGCTATATTCATGTTGGCACGATTTGAAGAGATAACCAGCAAAGCTAGCTCATCCACCTCCTCCACGGCTGATGTAATTCCAAATGCAACACTCCTAAATGTCTCCTATGAGGGCAGCTCTGGGATTAAAACAATGAAAAGGACACTCCTGTAAGCTGTCAACAGACAGATGAGCACCGCTGAATACGAACCACCACACCGACTCGCAATGTCGCTTAGCCCAACGTGTAGGGGTGAATCTGGAAGATCACTCTCCCGACAAAAATAGTATACTGAAAATGTAAATGAGGTTCATAGCCTGAATTTAAGATGGGTTTAAATTTGCAAACATCTGTGTAGACCTGTGATTTTTTAATATATATATATTTCCCCCTAAGATGTGATACTTTCGGTTCTATGTTTAAATCACAGTTGGCGCATTGGAGGCTTCAGATTCACCAGAAAAGGCCCCTCGTCTAGAAGCAGCTGCACAAAACACAAGAGCAGCTTTATGAACGCATTTAACCAAAGACTGCAGGAGCACGAAGAGCCCGGTGCAGCAAGCCGCTCGAGCCATGTCTTCAACAGTCTTTGGTTTCCTGAGTTTGCTTCAGCTTCCTCGAAATTCCTCTGTGCCCCCCTGCGCCAGCGTAGAAAGCGAGAGGCTGTTTGCATGGTCTCTAACAACATGGACGTGAAAATACAAACAGACTAACCACAGAGAAAGCGGAAATGTTTCTTTTAATGAGAAAGAATCTGCAGCTTAGGGAACAAAACTCATAATTTCTCTTACTTATCTGGAAATTCCAGTTCCTAATTTCTCTAAAGGTTTATAAAAAAATACTACCCCCTTTATTTCTATGTTACTAAAGCTCTTGTTTAAGATGCTCACTCACACACAAGAAGGAGTCCCAGCCCCTTCTGCACAGCGAGTAAAGCACCTTATTAATTAACGCTGGTCTCGGACAGATACTAAATACCCCATCAGTATCGGTGCATCCCGAGGTAGTTGTGTATGATGCAATGACAACAGAAATGAATCATAATCTGCTTGTGGCTCTCCCCTCCCCCTCTCCTGGGTTACTGGTCGCTTAGAGTGACAGATTGCATTGGCAAGCCTAGCTCAGCCTCACATGGCCAGTGTGAGGTCAGAGAGGCTAGCTGTCTGTCGGTGACAGATGGTAGCATGTAGGCTCTGCCAGCTAGCCTCGCTTGACGGGCAGTTAAACCTGCTATGGGCAGCTCGTGTCCATCTGAATGCAGGAGGTCAGTGAGGGCCACTGAATCAGCGGTGGTTATCTCACAGCGAGCTGCCGTGATGACTAAGATTAGAAGACCTCGCCCAAGTCAGAATCCAAATCACATTTTGAGAATCTCTTTAGAAGGTCAGGTCTGATCCACTTATCTGGAACCAGTCCTGGTTACAGCCTGCTTTGCAATTCCCATAATCAGGTTGGACACGGGACTGGACGAATGCTAATGGGAGCATTTGGGTTCTACTGTCAGATATTTACCTGACAGTGGGCATTACTTTACTGACATACCATGAAAACATTCGGTTCCTCGTAATCAATTAGCAAAGTATCACATGACCAACACCATTACAAGAATATATATATATAATAATATTATTTTTATAACTTACACTACAGAATTTACACCATATTGGGTTTTTTCCAGGTTTTACACTGGAGCTGCCCTTATGCTTCTTTGCACACACAATGACACATGACATCACATATTAAGCCTTTTGTTTTCTGTTGTTTTTAATGGATTTACTATAGTAAGCCATTAATCCGCATACCCTAAGAGCCAGGCAGGCATCTATTTCCAGTAACATACTGTGAGATCAGAGGTAGTGACTCGAACAAACAAGTTGAGTCAATTTACTGACAGGTGAGGTTAACGGGTGACCACAGGTCAGGTGTGAAATCTTGGGTTAGAACATGATGTAAAGACAAAGAGTCCCCATTACGTGTATAGCATGAATTAACTTCACACAGTGACTCTAAAGCATGTCTCAAAACTCTGAAAATCAATGTTCTTTTGAAAGAGGAATAAATTATAAAAACAAAAAAAGAAATATAGGGAGATAATAACTAGCTGCCTCTTGGAGTCTCCAGCTCCCTCTATTCCTGCAGAGGTCAGCACTGTCAACACCAACATGATATTACTAATGTAAAACATGAAGGTCTATTTTTATCACATTGTCCAACTAGCAAACATAAGATGCGTAGAATATTTCTTTTGACAGGTGGTCGAGCGTGCCCAAACGAGCAAATGCACTCGCTGATGCTTTGGCATTCACCAATTTTTATTATTTGCAGTTTTCAGAGATACATGATTTAGTGAGCATTTTCACAAGAAGCAGAATGTCAAAGAAGTGTTTAAAGGAGCCACCGCGGAGACTAGGGTTTAGTTGGCAGTGGTTTGTTAAATGAAATTATGGCCTGTCCACACTGCTCTCTAACATTCCTGACACAGACAACCCAACATTCACTCGAACTTCATGCAATTATGGACCAGCCGTGTGGATGTAAAAGAGAAGACAGAGAAGTTTTTTTCTTTCTAGCCCTCTTTCTTCTCCATTTTTTTTACTCAACTATGTGTCACAGTTCATGAGTACAGCTCAATACATCTCTATCAATGTCTGTCTGGAAGTGTGCCCCGTTATCTGCATTTTTAGGGAGTGTCTTCACTCTCTGTGATGACTGATTTTCAATCTGCCTTGTGGTGTGGCCATTCAGAAAGACCATGCACTCAATAGAACTGGACAGTAGATTTAAAGAACCTAAAATATTTGAACCCAGTCCTATTTATTGTATATTTGTGATATTGTGACAGAAAGACAGAGAATATCTGCCCAATATAATTGCCTGCCTCTTCAATGAGCCTCTATTGTGGAGCAGATATGGCACAAAAATGCATTTCTGCAAAAGAGGGGACCAATTTAAATGCCACTGTTGGCAGTCCTCCTTCTGTGCAGCCTCTTTAAGTTTGCCATAGTGGCACATTAGCTTGCAGCAGATCTCTGGACAGAAGAATCAATACCAACTGCACTCAAAGATAGTCGAATTGGAGTTCACCCAACTGCTGGATGAGTTCTCGGGGGGAGCAGCTGAACGCTACTGTGGACATCACAAAAGCTACCTAGCCAGTGAGCCAGCTCATAAAGAAAACACAAGGCTAGTAGGTCCAAGCCAAGCTGGTATGCTTTGGTGGCCATTATTACACCTGGGTGGCCTACCCAACTAAAGACTACATGTGGGGGAAAACTACCTAGAGACGCTACCAAGTTGTATTTTTTAAAATTTAGCTGAAATGATACAATGATAAAATTCAAGTCACAATTGTAGTAATTTTCTTCTGCGCAGTCAAAGCAGTATTTTCTTGCACAGTTCTTACAGAGATATAAACCTCTGGGGTGAGATGTCTACAGATGAAAAAAGAGTTTTGGCAAATCTAATCTCACCTTCTATCCGCCATGCCTGATCTCTATTTGGCTATCTCGCTTTATATCTTTTCATTCAACTCTGATTTTTCTGCTCTCTCACTAAACGAGGGTTTGAGCTTCAGGGTTAACCAGGGACACATCCTTTGCAGGAGGTGTGGAATTTTGCAGTCCTTTCAGGACACACTAATGGACAAGTCTCTGAAATATTTGTGGTGTGATTTCAGAAATGGGGGCACATTCTGGAAGCGTAGCTCTCGCGCTGGTTTCTAGGCAAAGTGATACACACGATCAATACAGTGGGCTGAATCATTTTAGAACAAAGACTTCTTTCTTCTCCTGTTACATACAACAGCCTTGTGAGAGCAACACAGTGTTCTGCACAAGTGCATTAATAAAAACACAAAACACAAGCTAAAATCAGAAGCCGTGTTTTCAAAAGACTCGTCAAAATGCAGAAGAGAAATGACATCCTGACAAAATTCTCCTAAAACCAGACACGGATGTCGTATTGTCTCGCTCCTGGGGTGATAAAAAGTATTTTAAATTTGAGAAACAATGCTGGCATTCAGAGTGAAATTAAAGTTGTTAGTAAAAGGTTTCTGCAGGGCATAAACAAATTGGGTGTGTAGTTTGGCACCACTGAGTTACATGTCATCCTCAGCACAAAAACCAACAAAACACTCCAACATGCTCCCCTGACATCACCGTCTTCCTCAAGCAGTTCAACCGCTGCACGTTACATCACACCAGAAAACACCATTTGCAAAATGACTTGCTTCTTGGTTTCTGATATGAAAATGTAAACCCTGTACAAGTGCTTATAGGCTCTTTATGTAAATAACACACTCACTGGGTGACTAAGAGCTACAGTGCTGAGTTGTAGCATCATGAATAAAACAAATAAGCAGAGCTGAGGGCTCTACAGTGGAGAAAACAAAGCCTTCCAACGAGCCTGACCTGACATTAACGCGGCTAACTGTTAAAGTGGGTGAGAGGAGTTTTTAGCAAGTCAGAGCAAAACATTGCGATTCAACCTGAAAACCGAACCAACAATGTCAGAAAGTTAGCACAAAATCGCTTGGCATGTGAACTTAAACAAGCACAGCCAAGAACCTGGATATGAGTCCTATCTAGAAACAGTGTGTTTTTGGGCAGGGTTCACAGGAAACCTGCTGGATTCTTCAATGGTACAAAACAGGAAGAGGGGTCTGTTCCTCCAGTGGAAATCAAACAGACGCTTTCACACTTTGACTTTCAAAAGTGGTTAAAGACCAAAAATAAACTCAGTACAACAGGGAAAACAGTGGGGGAACAATGACACTTCTGTGCGACTAACTGCCAGTAAGCCTTGGGGAAATTTGAAACCTGTTTCTTCAGCCCAGATGAATCACACTGGACTCATGAAGTGGTCTCGGTACAGTCACAAAAGTAAAGTAATTTTTGGATTCCAGTAAAACATACAGGAATCAGGGCTCCAAAACTGAGGCCACACTGAACTGCATCGCATGCTACTAGCAGCTAGCCAAAGACAAAACTAGTATAAGTGATGTCTGCAGTCTGATTACACCTGTGAGGAAAGTACTGCAGTGCAGGATTAACAAGTTAGTGAGGTGTGTTGAGTTTTTAGTGTCACCAATGTGGCTTTTCCAGGTTAGGCTGAACCCATAACCTAGTCTAACATTATGGCAAGAGTTTCAGACCCTCTTTTTCTCTGCGACATGCTGCAAGTGCGACATAGATTCTCGGCTGAAGGAAATTGTTTGATATATGCAACCCATTCGGCTGTATCTTAGTAATATTGCAGAAGGAAGCCGTGCTGCATAGTTACAGGAATGTGACTGCTGGTTATGCAGCAAATGTAAAAATCCTACTTTGCTGCCAGTTCTGGTTTTAACCGCTGGAACTGTATCTAATTGGACACAAATAGTCTATTTGTAGCCCATTTACCAGCAAAAATGTGAATCGATAAAATTTATTTAATTTTCACTTTGGAAAAAAGTGATTTCCCCATCTCCTTTGCTAAGCTGTGCAGCCATGTCAGAGCTTATAATAATAGTGGTTTTTAAATCGCTCATTTAAAGTTTTATAATTCTAGTGTGCAACTATCACATTAGGGGAAAAAAAAACAATGGCAAGAGCAACGAGCGCTCAAAAAAATATATTCACTTATAAATTCAGAAAATTACAAATTTTCTGGTGCGATGTTCTCTTCCTTGTTTACATCACCAATTTTGCTATTATTTTTTCACAGCTCTCTATGAATGTTTCCTCTGATGTCTGACTGAAGGAGGCACCACCTAATTGGTCCTTTGCAAACAGAAGAATCAAATAGCGCGCCGTTATAGCTCACGTTCACGCCAACCTTTTCCTCAGAGTCGTGCCCCCCTGTGTTTCTGTCACCACTGTGCTGCCAAGAAAGGTTTAAAAATACCAAAAAGAATCAAAAGATACATTTAACATCCCCATTTCAGAGCCTGAAGCCAAAAACCTGAGTTCACAAAGAAAGTTAATAGCAACCGACGTAATACTCATGTCTGGCTGCAGTTTTAGGTCTTGCTGAGCACACTAACGAAAGTCTCGCTATGTTGACCTTGATAGTACAACCCTCAGGATCGGTGTGCGTCATATCACAATCTTTCTTCTTCTTCCCTTCTGCTTTTATGATCTAATCACATGAAGACAAAACACCAAAAATAATCTTTAAGAAAACAGAAACAAAACTAACAACATTACCAATCCATCCACTCCTTTCAACCAGACCAACATTTGAGAAGTACTTCAAATACAGACTTTTCTTTTATAAGAATCTTGCTAAAATAGAATTATTATCCATTAAATATATGCTTTTACACCCTTGTGCAATTAGTTTGAATTGTGCAACATGGCACTGGTGTAGAATTACCTCCTTCTGCATTTATACAACTCGAATGCATGATACATGAAAAAATCTTCATGCCTACCTAAAACATATAATTTCTCAGAGGGAAAATACAAGTGAAGAAATTCATTTTCTTACATATGAACAAGAATATTCAAGTGACAAACCCCAAAATCAATAAGGAAGTGATGACAATTCAAAAGCTATTATTGTGAAAGGACACACTGTCTTGGTTTATTTATTTATTTATTCATTTATTTATTTATTTATTTTGGTCCTATGAGAGTTGGGGATATTTCAAATCCAGGATCTGAAACTTGCATAAGCTATGCAGATAGAAACATGTTCAAATCCAGCCTGCTGTAGATCACTCACCACAGTAGTAAGTCTGTTTGCACCACCAGTGTATTCAGTCAGGACCTTGTACCATGTGCTCAGAACCTGCAACAAGAAGCAGTTACAAACTCAGTTACTGGTCTCTGAATGGAGGAGCTGTTTTCAACCATGCAATTAGAAAACAACACATATCACAGCAGGCGTTCGACATTTAAAATGTAAGTTTCAGAATTCACTGCAAAGTGTCTATACGTGGCCTGCACACGCATCATCCGACACATTGCTAAAAGGCATCACAAGCAAAGTGGAGGGTTTATTTATGGAAGTGAACAAATCTTAAATTTGAATTATTTATCAGTTCACACAACCTTCTGTAAGTGTGGAAACTGCACATTTATAATGCGCTGAAGAGAAATAAATGACTACACGTGCATCTTTTAAATTTGAAATATTTTCACGAGGGATAGGTAATGCAGGAGCATGGCTCTGAATCTACCTTGGATGTATTAAATGCACCCCTTCAAGTTTTTGACCCGAACCTGATGCAGAGTCGATTGGACAATGTTTCAATGAGCGGGTCCCATTTTTTCTCATATACTGTGTGGCGTACTAGCAACTGCATGTGGACATTTCTGAACGTGCACAACTTTTACTAACCTTTCATTTTTCCACTAGTTTTTAAAAAACCTTTTATAAAAAAAACCCAAACAAAATAAAAAAGATCCATTGCACTATTAAGATGCATGAGAATCCAATGTAACACACACAATGTCTCGTATTATTTACTGCTTTCCACTGATTTGTGGTGGTGGTGCATATCTGCACATGTGGGCATGCAAAAGGAGGCACAAATTAATGATCAAATAATTCTAATAGTTTCTAATTTACAAATTATCTGATGCAGCAAATAGTCTGCAGCTGGCAGCTGTAATTTATGTTCTGCTCTGTTCAACTGGGCATAGCGGCACATGAACCAGTTCTCCATAAGCTGCAGGTTCTGGCTGGAATTGAACCTCTGCTAGCTGTGCATTCCCAGATGAGAACGAGGAATACCTTTACCAACTGTGGTCCAAGACAGTGGGACTGGAGTCCACTGAATCCAAGACCAGATGTAGGTAAATCATACTAAGGAGTGCCACAACAGCAACTTAGCCAACAAGCCTGCCACTTGTAAAGACAGCAGATAGTAAAGGCTAGGGCTAGTTGTTAACACCAACTGAACTTTCAAAATAAGAGTGAAGAGACTGTTGAGCACTAAATTTACTTCTGGTATTATTTGTCATAATTTATCAGAAAGACATGCTAAACAGAGTCACTAAATATACCCAAGTGGCTAACAACTAAAGTCTGTCTAAAGAGATAGCCAGCTGCAACTAAATGTTAACAGTGCTGGTTTTAACCTTTATCAGAAAATAAAATCAACGTAGCATGACTGGATTTGCTAAAATCAAAACTCCGTAGTTCACCCTTTAAACAGATTTCGTTTCATGCATCACTTCCCAGAAACAGCCAGCACCCGTCTGCCGGTGTAAGAGGAAATATTTTCACCGTCTGCACCCACATTGGTAAAAACCATCAAAATGTAAAATGATACCTCGCTAATGCAATGAACTGAACATAAAAAAAAAAAAAAAAAAGCTCACTGTGTCAGCCAGCAGCACATGGCGACTGAATGGCTTTACCATGTGACTGACACTCATTCAGACATCTGAACAATGGCTCACCTCTTCAGCCTGAGCACAGATGGAGACAACAGCACACTAGGGGAGCCTGCTCCCTGCCCACATTTGCAGTGGGTTACCATAAAGAAATGTAAAGCAAACAGTAACTCTGTAAAGACTTTAATGTTCAATTTTTAGACAAACTGGGATTCGGCCCTGTGGTAATTATGAAAGCTGCAGACTGAGGTGATGCTTGAGTGTTACTGGATTGCATAACGCCGTGTGCTGCAAATCACTGAACATTAAGATTTTTCTTTTCAGGCTCCTCCTCCTCCCAGCTTGCTGCTTCCTCCCCTGTTTTCTTTGACCTTAATTCCCTCTGTTCCTTTTCTCCTTTTAGTCATTGTTTCCATTGATTCATCTGACTCTGCTAGCTCTATAAAGTGATGGTGAGGTTGTAGTAGAGCCGCAGAGCAAAAACAGCGATGACCTAAGAACAAAGAAATTGAGTGGGAGTAGCTGAGTTTGACTAGTAATGTCACAGCACCAAAATTATCAGTTTAATACAATTTCAACATAAATATGTTAGTACAGAATCTACAAGAACACCACAGAAAATACCTGAAATCTCAGGAAAAGAAAAAGAATAATAGGTTAGACAACACGGAGCTTAAAATTCTTATTTTTTAATTCACTTTAAAATGTCAGTTTTAAGTTGAATAGCTTACATAGATTGTATACTGCTTTTGAAAGACTGTCCTCATTAACCAGAATTTTAAATTAGACGGAAAACTAGAAAGTCCGGACATTAGCCTGTATTGAGTCATCTGTGTTTTCATCCATGTGGGTGTGTCTGTGACGATGAACCCTAACCCAAACAGTAATAATGAGATTACTCTGTATTAGGTCAAGCTCACAGTTTCATTAAAAGCTTTTACATGGTACACAGTAATACAATGTCCCTGGTTTATGCCATTTAATAACAGGATTATTTAAAATTACATCATGCTCAGTTTAGGTTGACTCCATCTTTGCAGTAACACATAACTTACATGCCCTTGGCAAGCATTCCGAAAAACACATTTTTCAAATACCATAAATTATTACTAAATAATGGTACAGTCTATTATCACTATTATTAAACCTACTGAGACTAAATTATCTCTTTATATATATTTCTTTATATAATTTTGACTACATTAACAAGTTAGATTTAAGACTGACTGAAATGAAACAGTTACTTCCACTTTCTGCCAACTGCCCTGTTCAAATTATTGTTGGTTAAAAAGAAATATTGTTACAAAATCAACCGCACTCCTGTTACATAAGCCATTTTCACACATCAAAGCTGGACGGTTTCAGAAAAATCCGGTTGGGACATCATCCAAAGCTGCCCTTTCATACATGTAACACACAACAGGAAATAGTCTGCCTCAGATACATGCTCACTACTGGAAATACTCTGGTTTTGGCCAGGGATGGCACTAGGGTAGTGTAGAGATTACCACCATTTCCTCGCTATTCTCCAGACAGATTCTCTAGGCCTGCACCCAAAAATTTGGCTTTGGGTATATTTAATTGTTGTGTGGGTTTTAGGTTGTTGTTTCTTTCAGTTTTGAGATTCAAATTTTCCTCTTTTTTTTTTTTTTTTTTTTCTTTTTTTAGT
>VUQG01007657.1:7861-34290 GCA_015106755.1 Etia nguti
GTTTTTGTCCCCCCCCCTGGGGGGGGGGGGGGGGGGGGGGGCGGTAAATCTAGTAATTGATCACATTGATCAATACACAATATATATTAAACATAAGCAATGTATTTGATACAGTTGCTTGATCACATTTCATAAACCCCCCTGACCAGGAAGTGGTTACATTTTGTAAGATGTGCCCTGGGTTGGAATCCTTCATGCTGATTAATAAAACTGTCTGCTTAGGTTGTACAGTTTATTCTTTTTGGCAACACCTACACAGACAGCTGTTTTCAGGTAAATGCAGTCCCACTTTGTGTTGCTCATAGAGTATATTATTATTATTATTATTATTATTATTATTATTATTATTATTACTATTGCAGAAGCTTGCTCCAGGATGAAATGCTAAAATGTACTTGCACAGTGTTGCTAACTCTATTGTTAATAGCGTTAAATGGTGTTAGCAGTAACACTTTGATAATGCCATGGGCATGTCTTTTCCTTTTGTCCTAAAGTGGCAATAAAATAAACTAATCAATAAATAAAACTGAGTCATTTAAACCTCTCAATTCTGTCTCAGGCTCTTTTCTAACAGCATTTTGCTGCAAAGGCATGCGCTGTGTGTTGTTTCTGGTCTCCACAGTAATGCACAAACACTTTAAATCCAAGGACTCCCCACAAAAAGCAATTACAGTAACACCATTATCACTTATCTCTACACTACAGTAAAGTTCATCCACAGTTTCGGCCACTAGAGGGCAGCATTCAACCTTCTCTGTTATGAACAGCTTTTTTTAACCCTTGATTGGTTGGTGGCTTTGAAGCTTTCTTGAAGTGGAAGCTGAAACTAAACCAAGTTACATAAGTTAAAATCACTGTACTATTACTACTAGTACCAGCGATAGTGTGCCTCTTTTGGCACAGTATAATCGTTAGCAGAAGCAGAAGCTATAGCACCAAACAGGTAAGTAAGGGATAAATCATAGGGCATGGGACAAAGCTGAAAATGACAACTGAAATTAGAAGACTGAAAGGAAGGAGTCAAAACGAAATTTGCATATGTGTAAATCAGAATCAGCATACTTTATTAATCCCTAAGGAAATTATGTTTGTAAAGGAGATGACATGGCTATAAAAGTTGCAGTTGAAGTGATAATGAAAAGATACTTGCAAGTCACATTTGAAGAGGTTCTAAGACTTGAAAGGAGGTGCCTTAGACTAGTCATTGACACTGAAGCAGTAAAATGTGTAAGTCAAGTTAAAGCACCTGTAAAAACAGAGTGACAGGTGTACGTTCAGCACTGGGCGCAAGCTGAACCTACATTAACCTGCATTAGCTGTCAGCTAATGCTAGCTTGTTTGCAAGGTGCATCTATAGACAGGATTAATGCGTTACACAGAACCTGCTCTTCAGTGCTAAGAAGTATACACATAAGATACTAGAACTTCATTCACCAAATTAGTGAACTGTTAGAGCAGTGAAGCAAACTGAAGCCAATTCACTTCTAAAACTTTTGCACTGAAAAGTGCAAAGACTTTATTGACTTAAACAAGTTGAGGTGAACCCAGTCAGGAAGTGGCCACAGGCCTAATAATGCACAATTTTAAGTAAGTAAGTAAGTTAGAGCCTTTACAGTCTACTTCTACAAAGCAACTTCTGAAACCCAGACAGCTGAAAGCACTTTAAATCTGCTGTATAAAGTTTGGCATTTCGCATGGCAGTTTATGGTTCACTTACAGAGCCACCCTCAAGTGGTCATTCAAAAAACGACACACATTAGGTTCTTTTCTTTTAGTCTTCGAGGTTGTCACTTGGTTGTCACTTTAAGAAGTGGCTATTAATAAACCAAAAATTAAGGCTGAAGCACCTCACTTAAAGTAGACTTAGTGGAAAAATAGCAACGTTAAAAAAATAAAAATAAATTGCATCATAAATAGGCCTAGGCCGCTAGGGGCTTCCCACGATTTCTTCTTCGCTCATCTTCTTTCGCTCTCTGTGTCTTTATACACCACTCTATTTTAATCATTAGTTATTATTAAACTCTAGCTTTCTCTCACATAGTTTACCTTTCGTCCTGTCTCCCTCTGCTCTCTTCTTTTTCCCCTTACCACAAACTGGTTGTGGCTGATGGCTGCTCCTCCCTGAGCCTGGGTCTCCCGCAGGTTTCTTCCTGTTAAAAGGGAGTTTTTCTTTCCCACTATCGCCAAGTGCTTACTCATAGGGGGTTGTGTGATGGTTGTGGTTTCTTGCTATTATTGTAGGAACGTTTACAATATAGAGTGCCTTCAATTGATGCTGTATAAATAAAACTTAATAAAAATGCTACAGCAAAAAAAAAAAAAGGGTGGAAGGCACGGTTGAGGTTCTTGTAAGAACTGAAGTAGAATTTAAATTCATTATTGTACTTTAGTCTACAGTCTGTAGTTATTGTTCTTGTACATTTTCCTATGATTCATGATACATTTTTTGCTATTACATTGCTATTTTTGTTGTTATAATATAATTAACAGCCTGTAAATTCAAATGTTACCACAATATTTAATGAATGCACATACATTGAGCGTGTACACATGTGAATAGTTATGCAGAGGGCCTCTCATGTAAATGTACACACACAGCTCCATGTACACGCACATATGGAACCGTCTCATCGCTGCATTCTAAATGGCTGAGCCAATCAAATTTGCCTAATGAGACATCTGGCATTCTGCCTGCATGTGGATGGCAAGCCCAGAAACAGCTGGGCCTTTACACACACACACACACACACACACACACACACACACACACACACACACACACACACACACACACACACACACACAGAATTTCCCTTTTTCTTTACACATACTATCAGTATGTGTTAGTTGGTGGACAGAGCAAGAAATGCTGCGATACACACTGAATCACATTTGTAGTGATTGTCTATATCACACACACATGCATACATACACATACACACACGCTGGGCAATATTTTAAGAAGTGCTGAAGATAGAGTTGTGGTCTAAAGCATGCATGGCCAGTACGTGTCATTCTCCCACACATAGTCCTTTCACATATGTGATATATTATGCATACATGAGTGTGTGTAACTCACTCACCACTGCCATAAATTAGATATATGGCAGTGGCAGTGGCAGAGGTGGTGGTGGTGGTGTGTGTGTGTGTGTGTGTGTGTGTGTGTGTGTGTGTGTGTGTGTGTGTGTGTGTGTGTGTGTGTGTGTGTGTGTGTCTCAGAGGGATATTTTAATTCACAGCATGGCACTGAATAGCAAGTACTCTGGCTCTGTCTATGATTGTATTGTAAGGTCTTTCCTCTTCACTTTTACCTTAAAAGATTGTGAAAGGAGACGAGGGGAGGCGGGAGTTCGAGGGAGAGGAAGGGAGGAAATGTAACAAAACTACAAAGAGCTATTTAGCTGCTCAAACAAATAATGTTGGTGTCAGCGTAATGCCAGAAACACTTCCTCAACCCATCCCAAAAGATAATGACCTGGACACACCCCTCTGTCAAGCAAAATAAAAGTACTGCTTCATCAGCCTGTTCTTTTTATTATCTGTTTTTGGCATCAAGGCGTGTTTACAAGACAGCTCCTTATTGTATTTCCTGATCTTATCCTTTGCCCCCTTTCATTTCCGTCTAGCGCCTTTTCATTTAGACTCCGTGATGCAGCACCTATCTTTGCCAAGCCTCGTCAAAGCCCATTGCTAAATATTCAGCCGTCTCAAAGGTGCTCTTTCCCTTTCTGCTCATCTCTCTTTCACTGCCTCACTCGTTCTCGCTCACTTGTTTCTCCCTATCTCTCCTTTCCCATCGTCTTTTCACTCAAAGCTCAAGAGCAACCGTTGCTCTCGGAGGAAATACAGGGCTCTGCCAAAGAATTCATTGAATTTGTTGTACAATTGATCCCTTGGAGGCAAGCCTGGGTTGAGAGTTGGTTGTGGGGGGGTGGAGATGGGAGGTATGGAAGGGTCAGGAGAACAGGGAGGGAGGGCTAATGTGAAGGGCTGGCAACTGCGTCGGAGGGGACTGATTGAAAACAACACAGCAAAGTCTCAATTGGAACAGATCCTGTTCAAATTTACTCCCCCTTACCTATATCCCAACACTGAAGTTGGCAAAGTGAGGCACTGGAACAATACAGTCGCCACTCTTTTGTATCCTCTCTTCCTGTTCCTTCAGAGGTGGTACACATAATGACTGAAGACAATCCAGCATTTAATCAGCAAAACCGGATAATGAAGTTTGCCTTTAAATCCTTTCAAATATGCAAATTTGCTATTCGTGGTAATCTGATATTGTTTTACACTCCTACTCAATTGTGCTTCTGTGGTTTAATGAACAAAGTGCATGTCTGCCTGCTCCTCAACGACAAGCAAAACATATGATCCCTAGGCTGTAGCAGTAAGAGTGGTGAATTTGCTAAACTACATGTGCAAAGCGCCGAGGTCTAAGAGACTGACAGCATACATGCACAAGTCCTACAGATTAAGATTTCTTGTCATCCACTTATCCCTCGATTTGCTGTACCTGCTTATTTGTTTATAAAGTCATAGGGGGCTGGAGTCTGTCCCAACTGGCATTAGGCTAGAGGTGGGATGCAACCTGGGCAAGTCGCCAGTCCATCATAGGGTCTTGACATTTTGAATCTTCATGTGCAGATGTGCAACATGACCAGCTGTGTCTTGCACAGTGTTGTAATTAAATGTAATAAGATATTAAATTCAAGGTAGACCACACAGTAATGGCAGCAAAAACATATTTAGCAATGCTAATGGGTAATCACTGCAGTTTGGGTTAGTCGGTTAGGCCTCAGTCACATAGCCCTGGAGACTGGTAGGGGACTCTCTGGCAAAAATGTATTTCCCAACATAATGGCAAGCTGTTACTGGAAGTTGCCTGCTGTTGCCAACTGAAACTGGTCATCAAGAGGTTGTATATGCATGATAAAGGTTGTATATGCATGATTGTTTTGGTCACTAGCAGTTGCCCATAGTTTGCATGGAAGATACTGATTTGTCTGCAAACATCCTCACAACATCTTTCTCTCTAAGATGTAGAGAAAAATGACACTCTGCCTCAAACTGGGAACAAGAATGTTTGCTTTCAGAGTAAAGTTGTACCTTACCACTGCAACGGATGCATTTTAAAAGTTGTCACTTTTACTTCTGTGTTTCTAGCTTGCATCATGCTTCTTTTTTTTTTTCAAATTTCACTACACTTTGGAGAGTAAATGGAAAGCATTCGCAGACAAGTCAGAGTCTTTCATGCACAGTAATGGTGACCAAGGCAATTATAAGGGGGTTTCAGCGCTGCACTGTATAACTCTTTGCAACCCATGCCACGCTAGCAACTGCCAGCAAACTCAGATATCAACTGGTCAAGGTGTACATATTTTTTCCCCTGTGACAATTGGTTGCCAGCAGTTTACTAGCAGGTCTCTAGGCCTGCATGCCTGAGGTCTTATTTGGTTAGGTCAGCACTTTGGTGCACAGTGCATGCTTGGATGGATTTATATGAAAATTTTATAAAGTTTCAACAAGGATAAACCAACTTTAATAACCTTAGTGTTACTTCAAGTATCTTCACATATTTGGTGGGGTTTTTTGGAACGTGTAAGGCCTTAGAGCCACTAGGGCTATATTCATATAAACTCATATAGTAAAAAGGTTGTTTTCAAGGATTCAAATAAATATTTCTTCCTTTCCTTTTGCATTCTACATGAACAACAGTTGGTATTTTAGGAAACCTTTTACCTTATATCACCCTCCATAAGGATGTGCATCCACATTATATATATGTATAAAAGGATTTAGGGGAAAATAAGTATGAGGTTTGAACACTTGCACATTTTCATGTCTGACATATACACATGAACAGTGCCAAGCACTTCCCTTCATCCATAAAACGCTTATGTTCTCACTTTAATATTTAGATGTTACATTGTCCCGCAAGTGTCTAAAGGAACTATTACTGTGAGCATCTTGAATTGGATCTCTAGTTAATTTCTTTATACTGGAAGAGAATGCTATGGCTTGAACCTCCATGCATCTCATGACCATCGGTGTGTCCGCTAGTTACACTTTGTGATCGTAAGACAGTTGAAAGTGCATCACACCCATCATCCACCCACACACACGTACAGATTCAGTGTTATTACAGTGTTCGACACATCTAACCACAGTAATTGAAATCATAATATTCGGTTGCCTCTGACAGGATTTTTGATGGAGTTTCAGTAGAATAGCAGGCTAATGGCTTCCACATAGATTTGATCATTACAGAGAATGAAAGCTTGCTTTTGTAGGGCGCTGGTGATTATCCACCTGCTCCATTTGGAGCTGAAGAAAAATTGAACCTCCAATTTCCATGGCTTGTACTCATTTAAAGGTCCACGGTGGCATCAAAGGGTGTGGAGTGGTGCTTGTTCTCCTGTGATCAGACACAAGAAAGCCAATCATACAACTACTACTACGACACAATGCATGATGATGGTGGCTGATGAGCAATTTGTACAAACATAAGTTTTCAAATACACTACCCTTTTTGCATCAGATGAACTGCATTAAGGCAGAGCGTTAGAATAATGGGTCTTTGGATCAATGAGGTAAAAGGCAACAGAAATTATGACTTGAAAAAATGTTAGAGGTAAAAAAAAAAAAAAAAACTGTTCGAAAATTTTCGAAGTCAAGTTTTCTAAGTTAAAAAAAAATGTCAGGGGAGAAACAGCAGGATGATCTATCCCAACAAGAAGTAGATTCCTGAACTTGAGTTCTAAGGCTTCCACACTCACAGCAGTGTGTGTTTGGAGAATAACCAAGACCAGTGGCTAGCTGCTAGCTTCAAAGACATCGAAGCAGGAGGGTAGATGGTAAATAAGCACAAAGCTATGCTAGGGTTTGTTTTTTTTTAAGGGGGGGCGGGAGCATAAAAGCTTTATTTACTTTTAACCTCTTTCTTTTATTTGCCTAAACTGTTACTATCTGCTTATCATGCTTGATCGGTATTCCAAAGGTGGTTAACTCTGGCAAGTTTTACAAGCTGCGAGTTATCCATGAGGGGTTGAAATCCCTCTATTTTCTTTGGCTCTGTAGAGTGGAATATAACAGGGCATACGAGCTGTGCCTTCCCATCCGCTGGGCTGATTGGAATAGAGAAGCTGATTCCCTCTGTTTCACTCTCAGCCTAACTAGTTCTCATAGCACTTTGAAGTGCCTCACCCAGAGCTCTGGCAGTCTGCAGGAGACTGATCTCAGACATGCTGAAAGAGGGGTGGGGGGCTGAAGAACACAGGCACATGTTCGACACGCGCTCACACACTCACAGCTGTAGGATGTGTGGACATAGAAAAATACCCCACCATGCCTTTTTATATGAAGGTATACTCTTTTGGGCATTTTCACTTGCAAATACTTGCACTTAGCTGCTTAAATAAACGCCTTTGCTAAACAACCACTATTTAACCGTTAATGCATCTTAAACCTACAGTTCATTGGGATAATAATCACAACGATAATCAGTGTTGCGTATTTTATTTGAATTTACTTAAAATCTGGAAAGAGCTGCAAATGAGAAAACTGCTTGCCAATTTTGAGCATTTTAAAGTTCCTGAATTGCCTGAAATGACTTTTAATTGACTCCCAATATGTTGGCGCCCTTCAAAATCTACACTGATTCTCTGGCTTGAATTTCACTTCCAGTCGGCCTCATTGCAAATGAGCTTCGTTTCCCCCTAGTAATAATATTACCATCGTTACACAGATGACTACTCCCTCCACTTCTTAGCCTCAAATGCTCCGAATATCCCCAAATCTCTACCTTGAAATGCACTTCCACAGTGCTGCGAGCTATATGCCCCAAGCTACAATCCATCTGGGCAATAATTCCATTACTATATAGAGCTTAGCATATAAGGGCATCGCATCTGCCTCAAAAACACACTGACTCACCAGACTGAAATGTGCCCTCAGTCTGCTTGACTTCCTCGGCATTCATCCCCATAGTAACATCTCAAAGGATCAGCAGACATACACAGTCTGATGTACAACATACAAGTACAGAGCAAGAGCAGCTGCTGCTTTCTCAGTTTAGGATTTAAAACTGAGTTTACCTTTATAATGGAACTTTTAGCATCATATCCATGTTAGATGGATTTTCCCCCACACTTTGGTGTTTGTTTAAACATTTTAATGGTCAAAACCCTACAAATGGAGGCAGGCATATGCTGCTGCTGTTAAATTTTAGAAGATGGGATCACCTAGTGTTAATTGCGCTCTTCAGTACTGTCAACAGCCATTGTTTTTGTCAGCAGTATTTTTAGAGGTAGTTACATTTCAGTTAATAATTCATGTTTAACCTCTTAGAGATCTGACACACCCATCAATAAAAATGAAACGACAAACACAAACAGGTCGAGGTGGCTTTTTACCGTAGACTGCTAATTGCAAGTTCTTGAGGTTTTTTTTGTTTTTCAGTCTCGTAAATCTAACACATTAACAGCATTTAAAAGCAGGGGACCCACAAAAATTACTGAAAGTGCTCAGCTTAATTAAAACACAATGAATTATTGATTGTATATGTAAGACAAGCACAACTGTGATGCCATCCACTAGTTTAAGGATCCCATGTGTAAACTATTAACATTACTATTGTGGATGTCGCCGTAGAGACTCTTGGGAAGTGACCCGAATTTACCAAATGTAGACATGCTAATGCTAGCAAGCTTGATTAGCTTGATAGACTGAATGGATGGAACACACAGATAAACAAATCTAGTGCTAACTAACATATGAACAATTAAACGCAATTCGTTATCCCCGTGTTGGTGTCATTTCTTCATCACCATAATAATGTTCAGCATCGATGTCACAACTGACCAATGACATTGGCTTAGCATTCATTTAGCATTAGCCAAGAAGTTATCTTGGTTTGCTAGAGAAAGTTTTTAACAGCATTAGCGGAGTAACCTAAATTTAGATAACAGCAACCTAACTTGATAATATATTTGTTATATTGTATAACAATATAACATAATATCACAATTTTTTCCTCACAATGTTCATCCTGGACCAACATTATTATAGAGACACCTTTAAATGCTACTAGAAATTCACTCACCAAAACTGAAGCATAGACTTTCTTGATGGACTACTGGTAACTATACACCCAACTATTTTATATGTCAGATAATTGCTCAAAAAGACATTAACACCATAGACAGTGTGAAGAAATCCAGTTCCACAATGCAAATTGACAGCTGTCCCTTTAGACCCAACTGGTCACAGCAGACGGCCGCCTCTCCCCATTAACAGGTTTCTTCCCGTTAAAAGGGAGTTTTTCCCTCCCACTGTCGCTATGTGATTGTTCATAAGGGAACATCTGATTGTTGGGCTATTCTCTCTATAATTGTAGGGTCTTTAACTTACAGTATAAACCCCCTTGAGCGGACTGTTCTTTTAATTTGTTGCTATATAAATAAAAAGTAAATTGTTTTGTTTTAGTTTTTCCCATCAGGGTCTATTGGGATTGACTTGCAACAGGAGGCAACCTCTAGTGGCCATTTAGGAAATTACAGTTTCTAGAAATTTCACATTGGGGTTATTTTTCAGCCCCTGAGGGTAGAATAACAACTAGGCACAAATAAAAACTTTGAAGATGAAAGGGGGGAAAGTTTTATTTTTCACCCATAAAACAACATAAAAAATTCAGAAAGCACCGAAGTAAACATGGCAGTGTGTGAGCGATGCTAAAAGGACCATTGTAGCAGGGATTCTGTGTTAGCTGCAGCTATTTAAAGACGTGTAAGTGTGGTGTAGGAGGTTTTTGTTAAAAGAGCATTTTTATCATTCTTTAACAGTGGGAGGTTCATATTCACATTCACTTATTGTGGGTGTGTTGGGCAGCAGCAGTGCAATTAAAGCTAGACCGTCTGATTACCATTTGTGATCGTGTTGCTTAAGGTGTACATGTAAATAAAGGCCCAGAATTCTGCTGTCATGATCAGTGACAGAGCAAATCTAATTATAGTTAGGGGCGATTATTCAAACCCGCCAGTAAGCTGTTGTACTGTCAGCACAGATTTCCTCACAGCTCTGTGGAAATGAACCAGAAGACCTCCACTATACCACTGTCCATCTCACTCTGAGCTGCAGTTCCTCCTCAGAATTATACTATCACTACAGATAAGCCTCCCATATGTTCTTTTAACTCCAAATACACTGTGAATCACCTGAGTGAAACTGCAACTAACCTTTTTTTTCCAGAATAACCCTGTCTGGCAATATTTCAGAAGTTTGCAGGATACAAATACGCTAACACATCAGCACACACAAGCACCCACATGCATACATGCATGGACTGTTTAGAGGATGCCCAGGGAACCTTACAATTCAAGGTGTTGCCTCGGTATTTATGCCCTTCCCCTGGTGTGCGTTTGACCCATAAAATTACTAAGCCAAATGGATGTTTGACTCAAAACATCACCCGTAGGATGTTTATGCAGCACTGCGAAACGCAGTCAGCTTCAAATCGCCCTGGAGTAATTGCAGGGCTTTCCAAAAGCCCGTGATTGCTCTTCCAAGCTGTAGCGTTAACACATCTGATTGGGGGCTGAGATATAAAGGTGCTTTGAATGTGGGATGATTTGGGTAAAAAATGGTTGGAAAGGGATCTGTGTGGTTGCATAAATCCACACCTTGGGCGATGTCTTATGCTGGAGCTGGAAAGAGTGAGGGTGGAGGAAGCATAAGCTTTGCAAGCTGTTGCACACGGGGACAGGGAAATGATCCCAGGCATCTTGTTTGCATTGTCTTGCGTGGCCATTGTTTGTGAATGTCACGCAGCAGCTTCCAGCTCTCAGCGTGATGGAGAGGGTTGAAGCTTAGTACTATGACACATACACACATGTACGGATATGTGCAGACACACACACACATACACACATAAACTGTTTCAGTGTTGCAGAGGGTAGGACAGTAGATTTTTCCCAAAGCCGCAGTCTGAAAAAGCTCCATTACAGTGTGTGTATCGCCCTCTCCTGTTCAACCACATGAGCTACACTCACACAGCTCCATTAGCTGACCCAGACTGTCTACTCTTAAATTTGCATACTGTTTTTCCCTCTATTTGTGTTTTTCAGTCTGTTCTTTAGTCATTAATCCTTAATGGATGGGTGATTAAACGTTCAACTGTCAAAGAAAATGCTGCTTTATCGAGAACCACGCACTGAATTTTGTCAGCTTTGTGTGTGTGTGTTAATTATAGAGTCGGTGACACATCTCGACAAGCATTGCCTGCTTTAGCAGCATACCCTTTTACCAACAGTATTAGCCAAAGGTTTTAGGCACTCAAGGTTTAGAATCTTATCCAACATCAAATACCATCTGGGCATCTGATGAGTCCCAAATATATTCTGTACCATGACAACAGGACTAAAAAAAAAACTACAAGAGCAAGGACTCCAGCTACAGATGGTGTGGCCTTCACAGAGGCATGATCTTGACATCATGGAGTACGGGATTACATGGAGGGACAGAAGGAAGAGAAAAGCAAAGTACTGTGGCAAATTCACCAAGATGCTTGGAAAGTGCATGCCAAGTACTTTGGCAAAAGCTGTACCTCAGAGAGCAAATGCTAGTTTAAAGGCAAATTATAGTCACACTGCAGATAGTGATGTTTTATGTTTGCAACACTTGCATATATAGATATTTAAGATATAGATTTATAGTTTTATGTCTCAGTATAAGATTATGGTTACTTTGAGAGTTTGATTGATTGTTTTGTTTTGTAACATGTAAAAATATAAATTAAAAAAATATTCTAAAAGCATTTTTTTTCCATGAATAACTCTACCACACAGTTTACATGCTCGACAAGGAGTTCCATGAAGTTTACACTTACTTAATCTTTCCCCCCTAAAAAGTATTTAAGAATTTATAACTACATAGAACTCCATACTAACTCAGTTCAATTTTATTTATATGGCATATATAGCAATTCAATACAACACTTGCCTCAAGGTGGTTTTATATGGTAAAGACTACAATAGTATAGAGAAAACCCCAACAATCAGACGATTCCCTGTAAGCAAGCACTTGGCAACAGTGGGGAGGAAAAACTCCCTTTTAGCAGGAAGAAACCTCCAGCAGAACCATGCTCAGGGAGGGGCAGCCATCTGCCGTGACTGCTTGAGGGTGAGGACACACACACAGTCCACACATAAAACAATATAAACTTCACAAATCAAAACAACAAACTCCATTTTTACATACACGTGATTAAGAGCCCTCTAAATTTCTGTACATTGGGAAAATAATCTTTATATATATATTTTTTTAACTGAGTTCTGTTTGGATGTGGCTGACGTTTCACACTTAAACTGTTCCAAAATTTTATACCATATATGACTATAGAGTAACACTATAAAACAGTTTGACTCAAAACTTTACCCTACACTACTCAAACATTTTAGGTAAAGAAATGCAGGTGAAAAATGTTAAAGCAAAGATATTACAGTGGCTCCTCCAGAGCAAAAAATCATAACAATAGGGGGAAAAAAGACGGTCAAAATGACTGTTTGTTGACTTGCCAGATTCAAGTGTTTTTACATAGGAGATGTTAGGTATCTCTTTTATGAGTTCAAAAATCAGAAAATGCTACCAACAGTCAGGAAAAAGCATTTTTTTCTGAATGATATATGAACAAAGACCTCCATAGAAATCTTCAGAAGGCAAGACAAGAATAAAACTGGAAAATCTGATGTATGCAAGTTCTTCTGAAGTGGAGATTTCTGACATCCTGAGATTTCTGAGTGTATGTGGAGATTTTGCAAGAATAAAGAGGAAAAACTCATTTTTAGACAACAGCATTTTATGTATAACCACCAACTACGGGTATATAAACCAACAGAGAATAAAACAAATGAAATAAGTAAAATTAAAATATATACTTTTGATATTTTCTGTATTTTGAGAAAAAAAAAAAAAAAGATATTTTAGGTTCCTGCAGACCATCAAAGTATGAGTATTTCTTGTAAATCAGTTATTCAGAACAGGTATCTTTGCATTGCTTTAATCCTGGATTAGCTCTCCTGCTGTACTCTCAAAATATTGATTCTTTATAGGTCAGTCAAGTGCTCCAGAGAGCCTTGGTAAAAAAGAAAAATAAGAAAATATACCTTTGTTTTTTTTTCAGGTATTCACTGAAAAAAAAAATTAAAAGCCTTTTTAAACCTTAATTAAATATTGATAATATTTTCAAACTTCAAGGCAGCCTCAGAAGTTTTAGGCCTCATTTATATATCTGTTTTACCCAGTTGGCACAGACCACTGCATGAGCCACAGTGTGATTCAGTGCCACAGTGAAAATACAAGGACCACTGAATTTTCAGCTTATCCCTGTCACCCCTCATCTACTTCAGGCCCACCACGGTTCAATACATGCTGTGTGTATAGAGGTATGTAATTGAATGTTACCTATACCTTTCACTGCTCACAGGTTCCCAGTGAAACTGAAACTCTATCAAATACCCTTCTCACAAACAAGCCCCCTCAGGTGTAAAGGCACCCATCGGTATGAAGTGAACACTGCAGCAGCAACTTTCTGGTTTTATCTGTGGTGATCTTGTTAAAAAGTAAGTGAAACATGTGGCCTTAATTTCAACAACAAAGATCATTTGCAGGTGACTGTTGAATTTAAAGATGTTTATGCTAATTTTAAAGTTGACATTATAGCTATTAGACTCTACCGAGGTTCTTTTGCATGATTACAGTTCAAAATAATCTTTACGAATTTCATACTTCACATCAGTGCTACCTATGAGTTCATTCACATCCACATTCTCTCAAACAGAAGATTTGAACTGTAGGTGGGTGGGGCTTCTGGACTCACAGCAAGAGCTTTTTGCCTGAGAGGACCACAGTTCATAAAATATGGGACTAGCTACTATGATGTCACTCGTTGGTTTCTGAAACCTCAAAACGAGCATTTTTACTGTCAGCATCTTGGTTGGAGAAAAGGGGCGGGTCTGGCTGTGAAAGCCTACGCCCAGCAAGTGATTGGGTGAGCCGATGAGCATGCAGTTTCATACTATAGATAATCCTCAATTTTAAAACATGACCAAGACCAAAAGATTACAGAGCCCCACAAGGGACATTGGAGAAAAAATAAATTACACGTACTTTTGCAAGATCCCGCAAAAGGGTTGCGAGATCTTGAGAAAGACTGTTTTTTTTCCTGCATTTATCATACTTCCATCAGTCCTCGTGAAGCTGTACAGAGTACTGCAGCTGGTTGTCAGTGAATTCATCCAAGACTGGCAGGTCAAAGTACACCTTGCTATGACTGTGTCCCCTTACACTGTCTTCATAGTTTAGGCCAAGGTCAAAATAAAAACCTATGAATCTTTCCCACGGGTGAGTGTTTTCCATCGCTATGGTTGTTTCCAATGTCTCAGTACTGACCTGGAAGTTCCTGGACTTTTGCGGGATCTCAGAAAAGCATCTCGGCATCTTGAAAAAGGTATGCAGGATGTTCAGGGCTTTTTTCTCCAATGTCCCTTGCAGGGCTCAATATGAATCAAAGTGAGTGTCATAACAGAAAGTCATTTTTCCATAGACCTTGATGGCGCCAGAAGTCTTTTTGAAACCATAACTGTCGCCATCTGGTGGTCTTCTGATAAAATGCAGATTAAGGCAGCTTCTGCACTGGCTTCCTTTTTCTGACATGGAAGCTAAATCCAGGCTGTATACTGCTTATGGAGATGATCATATTAGGAATATCCACTATCAGTGACATTATATAGAGCCAAGAGCATAAAAACAAAGCCACCAAACCCAACATGTTTAGAGCACTCTGAGCTGTTGACTCACATGGATTTATTTCAGATACGTAGACCTCATTGTTAGGAACTTTGGCCATGTTTAATTAACCATCCAAAATAGTTTAAACACAATGTGTGAATGTACTATTGCAATCCTTGTCCAACGTATGGTCCAGTGTTGTTGTTTTGCTTGTATATGTTCACCTTACTGGGTTCTGTGAATTTATATTTTCATTTGAAGGTTAGTTTCTCACGTTCCTCATATTTTCAGTACCCTCCTTTGTTCCTTTCCCTGCCCTCTTTATTGTCTCAATTGAGTCCCCTTGTGCCTTGTCATCCCTCTCCCTGGTGTGTATCTCTCTCTGTGTGTGTGTGTGTGTGTGTGTGTGTGTGTGTGTGTGTCTCTTTGGAAATGCCGAAGTATTTTTGCAACTGCCGTTCCTCCTCCTGCACCATTGACATCTGGGTCTACACTTAATTATTACCTCAAAGTGTGACAGTAAAAGCATAATAGGTCCACTTTAAGACCTGTACAGTACCTTTTTGATTAGTTTTTATTTATTTATCTATTTTAGTAACTGTTCGCTGGTATTTTGGAACCACTTTCTGTCCTGAAACAGGGATTTCTGCCAAACCGCCTTGGCTTTTTATTTGACAATAAAAACATTTGTTGCCGAACATTTATCACCTCTCATTTGTTGCCCAGGTTCAGCTCTCTTTCAGTTTTTTAAAACAGTCACATGTGCCAAGAAAGTCCTGGATTTTTCTTCAAAGTACCTTCAAATAAATGAGGGATGGTGTTTAATACAATTCGGGGACAACCTCACAGAGAATTACACATTGTCATTCACTTTCCTATCTCACCTTGCAGCCGAGGTTATATAAATCCAGTCAATTATGAGGCAGCCATTTGCAAAAGGACGTATTTCACTATCAAATCAATAAATGTTCCAGCAAAAAGAACTCCATTCTCTACTTTCATAGCAAGTTGGATAACTTTTTTTTTTTAGTCATTACTGCAAAAATGTTTTATTTGAATCAGCGCAAAGAGTTCTACACTCTGTACTCTGTACATGGGGATATTGAAAACCCTCCTGGGGAGCGATTGTTGATGGAGGTAACTGTCACTCCTTGAAATCCTAATTTGCTGTAAGACAGAAAGCAAGGTTGTCAACTGAGAAAATTGCTACTTCTATTTTCACACTGTTCCCTTCTGTTGAACGTAAATGACATAAATGACAGTCTGCGGCAGCAGAGACAAGTAACAAAGCTTCACCACAATATCCATACCTTCAGGAGAACAATCTCCTTGTTTAGCTTGTGCATGTACAGTAATGTGCAAAAGTCTTGAGCCACCTGTCTTTCTTTTTTTCTTTTTCTTGTTTATTTTAGAGCCAGATTATTTTTTATTTAGTTAGTTTGTCCTGGGCGATCTCCACCCTGAGATGGTGGATTTTGGTCAGGAGAGCACGTGGGCCAGTCAATGATCAATTCACCCGTCCTCCAGGAACTGCCTGCATACTCTTGTCCCATGAGGCCAGGTATTGCTGTACACGAGGAGAAACAAGGACCCACTGCACCAGCATTGGGTCTCACTATTGGTCCAAGGATTTAGTCCTGATACCTAATGGCAGTCAGGGTGGCGTTGCATAGCCTGTAAAGGTCTTTGCGTCCCTCCATGGATATGTCTGCCTGGACCATCACTCACCCAACACCAAACCGGTCATGCTGAATGATGTACACAGGCAATATAACGTTCTCCATGTTTTTTAGACCCCTTTACATCTGTCACATGTGCTCAGGGTGAACTGCTCTCTTCTGTGAAAAGCACAGTGGTGGCCCTGCCAATTCAGGTATTCTATGGCAAATGCCAATCAGGTTCCATGCTGACGAGCAGTGAGCACAGGGCCCACTAGAGGATGCCCTGCCCTTAGGCCACACTCATAAAGTCTGTTTCTGATTGTCTGGTCAGAGACCAAGCCTCGTCCAGCTCTCTAGAGTAACTGCCTGTCCCTTGGAATCTCCTCAACACTCTTGAGACTGTGCTGGCAAACACAGGAAAACTTGTGGTAAGAACACATATTGATGTGCCATCCTGGAGGAGGTGGACTACCTGTGCAACCTCTGTAGGGTCCAGGTATCGCATCATGCTACCAGTAGTGACACTGGCCCTAGCCAAATGCAAAACTAGTGAAAAAACAGTCAGAAAAGATGAGGAGGGAGAAATGTCAGTGGCCTCCAGCAGTGAAACCATTCCTTTTTTAGTAGTTGTCTCATTGTTGACCCTTTAGTGAACTTGTGGTTAATTACATTAACACCAAAGCAGCTGACTTTATGCTTTACTCTGATAAAAAAAAAAAAGTCTTCCTTTAACTTTTTTGAGAAGTGTAATTCTCCAGGCTTTCTGAAGTGTTTCAGGGTGTTTCTTTGGACATTGGCTGCTTTTTTTTCTTTTGTATGTTTTGAGCCACTGAACACCAACCTTTGAATCATTCAAGCATTATATTATAAAAGGCACCTACCTCAAGGGATGAACCAGTGTTGTCTACACATACCAAGCAACTTAGAACAGCACCAATTTAAAATTGCATCTTTAGGCATTTTGCTACTAGAATCCTGCTGCGAAAACACAATTTGTTTCCCTCTACAGTTGAATATATGAGGAAAATGCCAAAAATAACACTGTTTGAGACATACAAAATGTATTTTGTTAAACCACCTGACAAGCAAAAAAATATTACTGGTCAGGTACTAGGGCTTCTATGTCTGCGTTCCTCAGTCAGTAAGCATTGTTAATTTTGTTGTGTTCATTCCTGTGTATTTGATAAGTATTCCTAACACAAACAATAGCTAGTGTTTGGTTTTATGAATTTTATTGGTGCACATTATAGCTCTGTCGGGTATATTTGTCAAGCAAGCAAAACCACATGCTTTGAGTAGGCAGACATGAAAAGATTTATTCTAATTGCCAGGTAAACACTTACACCCTCACACTCGCATGGTTTGAGCTAGAAATTCTGGGCCCCTTGAGAAAAACACAGCAGTTATTACACCTGAAATATATGTAATTGCAGCCATCCTCTGAGGCCCCTGTGCAAATTTCGGCCTCTCAAATCATTGACGCCACACACTTTGTGGAAAAGACAGCGATATTAAATTGTTTGCAGCACGCAATCCATCTGGATAGGATGTCAAGTTGCACGAAAATGTTCCTGGTTTTAGTTTGTCATCTGCGACCGCACGGAATTGAGCTGAATCATGGATGATAGATTTGAGGGTCTCGGTGTATCTGTGTACACGCTAAGTTTATATGTGTGTGCAATGAACGTCTCTGACGTCACGAGATTATTTCTTTGTGAGTCAGTTGGATGAAAGAGACAACGTATCCCCCTCGGATCTGCAAATGATCGCGGCAACATATACAGATACAAGGGATTGCACACAAGGATGTGCACACAGGAGGCAGAGCAAAAATCAAACCCTCGCTCAGACCGGATATGAACATGATTCACCGAGTCACCTGGGAGTGTCATTTCTAAGTATCTCCAGTGGGACTCGCCTCAGGTAATCCATAAGCAATTATTCTGCGGAGACAACAGACAGGCCTGTCATATCCGTTTTCTTCTCTTGGCAAATGCACTCAGGCAAGAACAAACGGTGCCACAAGCCAGCGCACAAACACACCCACGCACGTACACACGCATCCATATACAAACGTGCATCTTCTTCTCACCTTCACACACAAATACACCTAATCTCACGCATACGCGATGCTCTTTTTTTGTGTTGCCTGCACAAATTCATCAAATTCACCTTTTTATTTTTTCTGTTATCGTATTTTCCCTGCTTCTCATCCTCAGCTTTCTCTCCTTCATGCACTCTCACATAGCAGTTACATTTCAGACCTAATGAGGTCTTTTCAATGCTCTTATTCATTCCCCGTCACTGATTGTACGCGAGAGGCTCATATTACCCGTCACAAGAAGTAGTACTCAACCTGAACAACCGCTGTATAATGTTTTTAGCATCTCTGAAAGAAAGATGGGACTTGTTTGAGATTATCTATAATATAGATGTTACTGATTTAATTTTATTTATTGGAGATGTGCACATTCAAACTGGCTTTAAATCTGCAGCGGCTGCCTCGATGTTGTCATCTTGTGGCCTGCTTTTGCCGCAAAGTAAGTCGAACTATAAATTCTAGATACTGTGATTTGATCCATTTGGTTGTTAAGCCTCAATATTCAAAAGTTTACTTTTTGAAGCCAGAAGTTTCCAATGTTTGGACAGAAGAGACAGAAGAGGTGGAGTGCTAAGTCATTAGTCATCGATGCTAGCGCACCTGGTTGCTAGAATTGATAGATGGATAGTGAGATGGTCTTCACAGGTACAGATACCAGCTAATTAGTGCTAAACAACATCATAATGAACTACTAAAATTTCACTCACCAAAACTGGAGTATAGACTTCTTGAACATGCAGCTAGTATAATTAACTTCACAGCATGCTGTACTGACAAGGCCAAGTTTAATGCAGTAAGCAGCCAAAGGGCTTCAACACTACAGATCAAACCAAGAAGTGACACCTAGCAGACAGAAAAGGTCAATTACCTACAGAATCCAGCCTATTTTTTTGCACCAGGCTCTAAACATTCCTGCTGTAAAGTTAGGTATTTTAACAAGGGAGTCTGTGGAGGTTGAGTAATTTTTAGAGCCGCCATCAGGAACAGGAACTTTAGGCTCTTCCTCATAGGTTGGTACATGAGTTTAACAGGTTTTTGATCAATTCTGACACAGTTCAAACTAACCTTGGCTTGGAACTGCTGTTAATGATTTGCCTTATCTTCCTTTCTCTTCACCCATCTCTTTTCACTGTATGTGTTTATGAACCACTCTACATTTAGTCATTAGTCATTACTCATCTCTGGCTCTTCTTTATAGAAGAGTGATTTTTGAGGTTTTCTCTCTATTATTGTAATGTCTTTACCTTTCAATGTAAAGGGCCTTGAGGCAACTGTTCTTGTGATTTGGCGCTATATAAATAAAACTGAAGTGGGTTGAATTGAATGTGAAATGGAAGATTTGGGACTTTTAAAGCATGATACCTTTTGGATATATCTCTGCCCACATTTGCACAATTTTCCCATTAAACCTCTAAGGTCTGAGTCATCATCTGTGATGACCTCAACGCTAGCGTCAAACCCTTAACCAGTGATAGAGTTTGAGACCAAAAGTGCTTATTTAGAAAATAATGTCAATAGTTTTTCATGTCTGTCAGTTGTTTTTTTTTCCTTTTTTCCCTGATTGCAAAGATTTTAGAAAGCACTTTTTTTTTAAAAAGATCAAAAATGGGATATTTTACTTGCATACGGTGGACCTGAGAGAACTAACAGAGGGTACTAATCAACAACTGATACTGTTCAAAACCCTCAAGCTTTAACATAGTCAAATTACAGTATAATATAATCCTATTATGACCTAATGGTCCCATTTTAGAACTTGTAATAACGTGCTGTGATAATTACATCTGATTATGAGAATTTGAACTTTGTGATTGAATGTGCGTGTGCAAACTGTTTTGGAAATAAAGAGGAGGAAAGGTTTACCCTTATGCAGAAATATCATCTTTCGGTAGACACTGATAAAAAGCTTATAACCCAGACACATTTATTACATTTCTGATATCAAGGAGAAAAGAGAAATGAGTACACATTACAGCAGGTATGGTCACTCAATTCTGAAATTTATCATTCTACAGAGGTTTCTTTATAGCTGCCACCAGATAAGGTGAACTTCTCCACTATCACCAAACAGACAGCCTGTCCTTGACGTAGTTCGTAGAGGCAAAACTCAGGTCATTGTGCTTCTGACTCTTTTAGACTTCCCCAAAATAGAGAGACCTTAATAAATAGTGTGATCAACTCCAAAATATCCATCACACAAATTATAAATGGTAGATCTGGTAGATTTATCAAAAAACTTTGCATTTCCCAGGTCAGGGGAGGCCATTCTGCTTTATGGACTAGAAAATCTTTTTCTTTGTTGACCACAACAGCTTTAACCCTGCGGTCAATCATCAGCAATGACACTGTAACCCTAAGTCTAAGAGTATGCTATCAGAATATGTATTTTTCACCTTAAAAATTATTCTTCCAAGTTTTTGAATTGATGGGAAAACATTCTAACTGACGCACACACTAGGTCTTTGCCTTCAAATGTCCTTTTTGTTCTAAAGGGTAAGTTCTTAGGACTTTTACAGATTCCTTTGGGTACACACAACACGTACCATGGCCATAGTAACTAATTCAGACAGGCACAAGTAATTGAAAGCTGATGAGCTGATTCATTTGAGTATTATCATTTATTCAAATTCATCTGTCTTATTGTTTAAAGTTCGATTCATTCTCTCTGACTGGTGGAAACTTTTAATGCAAACCAAGTCTTCTCTGTTCTCAGGTAAAATGATTGACCTGCACACATTTTCAGGCTAACCTTAGAGTGTCATCGCTATCGTACCCAAGAAGGTTAACTCTTCAGCCCTTGAAAGCCTGAGCAGGAATAACCCTTGAAACTCTTTCTGAACTGAGTGGTTTCTGTTATATTTCAGGCCTGCTCGACTGGGTTTGCTTCAGAAGTTAGTGAGGGCGGTCTCTACCCATGCAGTTACCCTTGGAAAAACCCAAAACCTATTTACTACCATGTGTTTACTGATATATATTGAGGTGTCAAAACTCGTCGTTAAGGGTGCTGGGGATTGTCAAAATTTGCGTTTTGGGGGGGGGGAGACAACTTCTCAAGACTTTTTTTTTCTCCACAGGGGTACTGAATTTACACTTGACTGTAGGTCACTCACAGTACAAGTCAGACAAATCAGTGCCTGATACCTCATACGGAGGTCAAAAGTCATCACCAGGTTAATAGTTACAAATTCCTTAAGACAAATTCCTGCTAATTTCAAATGACAAACAACACAGTACGGATATTTAAGGAGTTTTACAGCCTCCTCCTGAGTAAACAGCCAGCATTATGAGCTAAACATTGACGGCAGTAATGGTGGTCAGAGCTTCTAAGGTGGCTTGGGGTAAAAACATGAAATATACATTTTTATACATTTTATTTACTCCTGATTTATTGTCAAGTGTTTTTTTTAATTTAATATGTTAAATATGTTAAAATATAGTGAGCAAATAAAACTGTATTTATACACATGTAGTAGTACAAACATGCCAACCGAGCAGTAGCTGTTATGAGGAACAGAGGGTTAATGCTATCTGAACTTTTACTACTACATTTAGTAACACCAAAGTCTACTCACATATGAGAAATGCTGTCACTCAAGCACATACAGTACACACAAGAAGGTGCAACCTTGTTTATTCTTCTACTTTCCCGGGTCCGGTACTCCCTTTAGCACTTTTCCGATAAAAATAAAAGTTGATGTGTTGCTCTCCTGCATTTTAAAACCAGATGAGACACATTCTAGCCCTGAGCCAACTTGTGTTGCAAGCTGCCCCGCTGGGACTTCTTTTGCAAATGCCTGCCACTTAATTTGGCCTTATTCAAAAGAGAAATGAACAGAAATGGCTGAAACTAACACGCGGCCAGTGTCTGCTACCTTTTTAATTCATGCCTTTATCATTTCTTGTTGCTTGGTTGCTCCCCTCTCTTGTCTACCTTATTTTTTTCTGCCAATTACTTGAGTGCACAAAAGCCCTTCCCCATTTGGAGTGCAATAAATTATCGTCTCTTAATTAGGCAGCGAGGCGGTAAAAGCATGTCTGTCCAAGTTTGTTTCAACCCAACTGAAGATTTTATGATTGAGAGGTGCAAACTAATTGGATTCTTGACTGGCTGTCTGGATGAAATTGCAAGACTATTGAAGAGGGACTGAGTGAGGGAAGGTGGGAGAGAGAAGTTTTAAAGGAAAGAATCCCAGGAAAGGAAGAAGTGCAGAGAAAGACTGATTGTCAGTACCAAGAGAAAGGAGAGTTCAGAGGATAAAGGGAAATGAAAGGCAAGAAAAACCCTGGGTAAAGACATGTTTATTTAGAAACCGTGATAAAGAGGCATTATGATCAACCATGAGAGAGTGTGATTACTTGTAGTCAAAATTACAGTGATAAAGATCACACCACTAATTCTCTTTTTCTAAAATCTTAATATGTGTGGCTTGATGACTGTGCTCAGCTTCCTCACTAAAACTTTCCAAAACCCTATCATTTTTAAACCAGTCACTCTTTTCTGTTGCCCCTGGACTTGACTGATTCATAGACTAGATTGTTCATCACAAAATAATAATAATTTTTTTTTAAAAACAAACCCTTTTCCAGTGCAGTAAGATTAGAATGCAACGCTAGGGCACACATAACAGGTCTCAGATTAAAATCAAATGCACTGAAATAGAAATTGTTCCAAAAAGATTTAAAAAGGGGGTTTCGGCAAGCGAAGGGTACATTTGAAAATTGTTCGTCAGGTAGCGGCTGGTAATAGGAGCCCTAATAAGATGCTGAGCTGGATTTGATTCTCATTAATGAACCTCCTGTCTGCTGTCCCTTCAGGAGGCTTAGGAATGAGACCAAAGCTTGTGAGAATAACGAGTAAGCCACAGAGTTGTTTTGGGTTGTTTAAAGAAGCTAGTGTTGCTATTAAGTCATGAACTTTGTGGAAAAGAGAAAGACAAATTTGTTCTTAGAATAATTGCATTGATCTGTAACAAGGCTTAGCAATGCTGACAAGATGAAAAGCCTGCTACCTCCAAATTCCACAACTGCTAGCCTGCATTTAGTAATGAGAGTAGAAGGGCTAATTGCAGGCTTAGGAAATGGAGTGGCCTGTTTTTTAGGGGTTTTCTAACACCAGCATTTAATAAAGCCAGGCAATGAGTTCTGTGCTTTTAGAGGATTTTTTTGAGGCCATCAGTAGATATGCTTAGCTGGACAGCCTTTGGCTCCTTGTAGCTACCCTACCTCCTCACAGGTGAGACCCAACTAGCAGCCAAAAGCCTTGCAGCACCCTCCCAGATGTACTTAAGCCAAGTGCAGAGGCTCATTCTAGACGTAAACCAAGCCCTGAAGCACAGTCTCCATTGCCAACAATCCGCTCTTCGGGATGTCGGCCAATTCCTGGATTCTCATTGTTTGCTGCTTTGGTAGTCATTAAGAAGCTCAACCGGTAGGTGGAAAACATAGGCAGCAGCACATCAAAAGATTTGGTTGACTGCCTTTAGTGGCAAATCTCTGCTGTATCTTGTGCAAACAAACAAGAAAGAGTGGGCCTTCCATTTGCTGTGAGAGACAATGAGAGCCAGCAGGGTTTGCAGCTGCCCACATCTCTCTCCACCTCTCTGCTAATGATTGACCTGGAACCTGTTAGCCACAGAAGCTAATAACTTGTCCACAATAATTATAATTTTAACATCAAAACTAGCAATTACTTTGTCAGAGTGGGTGTTATTTCTCACAAATAGTGGTTATTTAGCAGGTAATGTTTAATAACACTTTAACAGTGGAATGATCTCTTTAGAATAAAAAGCAAATCAAATCACACTGTGGTATCTCTAGATTTGGCAGGGAAGGGGGAACCTTACTGACAGACACATGATTTTGTTCACTTTTCTGGCTAAATTATAGCCTTTTAGCGATCTCAAGTCTCAAGTGCAGGTTGAGCTACTTTTTTAAAAACAAAGGTCTCCAGTTGGTGAAAAATGAATCAGGGTACCTGTTTTGCATCTATATGTGTACTGGAGGTCTACCTGTGTTATCACATTTTGAACTTCTTCTTCTGATTTGAGGAGGTAAACTTTTTTTAAATTGTATTTCAAGGGCACTAGCCTCTTTTCCACTAGTACCTACTCAGTTCGACTTAACTCTACTCTACCACAGTGTTGGTTTTTGTGTAGCCATTTCCCTCATTGCTGCTTTTCAAAAAAGCCGGTTTTGATTTTTGTGAGGAGTCACTCTCATGACTCGTTAAGTGACATAATTGACTAGTCAATTAGTGGCATGCAGTCTGTTTTAAAACATTTTCAGATCGATTGGAACCCCAGCCAAGCAGTTACTAAAAAAGTACCTGGTGCGAGGTACTACCACCTAACAGAAAACTCTAAAAACAGAGTTGAGTCGAACTGAGCCGAGTGGAAAAGGGCTATTTGGTATTTTGAACTGTACAAAGGTAGTTTATTCAGAAATGAGTCAAAGATTTGCTGCTGTACACCCAAACTGGTCAAAGAATCTTGGAAGAGTTCCAAAAGACCTGAAGATCAACACTTTGTCTCTGTGGTCAGCGGCACGTAAACATAGACACCTACAGCTTCTAATGGTGATACTATAACGTGAGGATTTAACAGTGGTTTGGAGTCACAGAGTGACCTAGTGGAGAGCCAAAGAAGTTACTTGCTCACGCATACAGGAACTGCATTTCATTTATCGATTTCCTCATTTATGTTCAATAAAGTCTAAATCAATGAGAAGATGTATTATTTTTTTGGTTTGCTTTCCACAGCTGGACCAGAGGTCTCACTGTATATGAAATACCTCAACTTCATATGCATGAATTCCTTATAGATTATTATGGATGCCAATCAATTAATCAGCCTGATCGAGAATACCTTTTTCTTGGATGCCAGTAATGACTCACACACACTCATGTTTGCAAGACTGTACTACACTGCACTGACATATTCATTTCCTGAAAACTCACCTGGAAACTAAGTCTTTACCCATAAATTAAATCCCCAAAAAGGGAAGCTGTGTGAGTAAACATCTTTATGTCCTTATGTCTAACACACGCACAAAAAACACATACACACCAGGTCTAAGTACACAGAAATTCATCTGCTTTGTTTCCATTTACTGTCAATAATGAAGTGCCATTTCTGTGGATGCACTTGTGTGTTTATTTTCTTGAATCCTAGCAGTGACATCTGCTGGTCATTATGAGTAAGAGCCCTGTTTGCAAGACTGCACAGAGAACAAAGCTCCTGCACAGCCAGCCCAAAGACCTACATTAGCAGTTAGGTACAATAGCTTTCCTTTTTTCTTCATGTCTTTCTCTTTTTTTGGTTTAAGTGTGAAGCGTATTAGAATTTCTTATGTACAGAGCTGGTGTTTTGAAAGCCGTTTTAATATGTTACAAATTGGAATGATGTGAAGTCACTAATGCTGTGTTAGACTTGGGTTTGTTTTGTCTTTGTTGCTGCTGTGCCTCTGTAAGAAATGCTCTCTCATTTTGTACACCCACTCCTGAGGGAGTTGCTGGTATTGCTCATCTTGAAATTCTGCAGTTGCCTATTTGCTTAAAATGGCAAATTGTCAGCAGCAAGCAGCCACTATTGCATGCCCACCACACACACCACACACACACACACACACACACACACACACACACACACACACACACACACACCTCCTTGTATATTAGGATGGCAAAAGCCCATAGAGTACATGTACAGCTCCCCAGGGAAGACATAGGCTGTGTCCTTTTGTCTCTGTGTTGTAGTGTAGCCATGAGAAAAAAGATCCTCATGGGACTGCAAGGCCTCTGGACTCACCAGACAAGTACAGCTGCAGAGCACAAACAGCAACCCACTGAACCGACTCTGGCCTGATGGCATGTGCAAAAATGGGACAGT
>VUQG01007657.1:35429-68250 GCA_015106755.1 Etia nguti
TTTTGTTTTTTGTTATTTTTTTTTGGTTTTTTTTTTTTTTTTTTTAACTCGATTCATTCAACGTACCTGGAGTGCCTTTCATCATCCATGTAAGTTTGGAATAAAATTCAATTATCTTACCTACCTGCTGTGTGTCTCCACAGGTGACAGTAACATTTCAGTTCAATTCAGTTTTATTTATATAGCAACAAACCACAACAACAGTCACCTCAAGGTGCTTTATATAGTAAAGTAAAGACCCTGTAATACAATTTTTCCTAAAAAAAAAAATACATAAATAAAATGTAATAAAAAGTTATGCACTTTTGGTAAACAAAAAAAACCTCAGCTGTTTATACTGACACATTATTAAAACTGAAAAATAAGGCTTAAGATACATAGTTACAATACCGCAATCCATATTTCTGGCTTGGTTTTTTTGTCATGGTGAATTTTATGAAAACAGGCAAAGAGCCATCCTAGCTGTGAATTAAAAACACACACTCACACACACATGCGTGACTCTGTCATTTGGTGACCTGAAAAATTGTCTTTGTGTCCCTTCTGTTGTTTGCTCAGTGGAGCGCTGGGTAAACTCATTTGGCGTGCTCACACCACTGAACCGTGTGAACGACACACAGAGCTTCAGCTAATGCTACAGTACAACTGTGTAGCAGTGAAGCCCCACTGAACCCCTGGCGTCTAAGAACAATTGCTCCTGGAGAAATCAGGAAGAGCCCCTGATGTCCGCGGGAAGTTCATGTGATAAACTCGACGGCTTCCTCTTCTACGGAAAACTTGTAAACTCAAGTGAACTCAGCAGGCTGAGGTCTGATCCTTCTGAAGTGTTTGACGTTAGAACATTTTTTGAATGATTCATGGCATGACAGAAAAAGCACACGCTGTCAAGGCCCTGTGCAGCATCTGTTCCTATAGAGTGAAATAGCAGTGAAGTACAATGCTGACGTAAGAATATTGATTACAGCAGCTTTAAATGACTGATTCTTGCTTACAGCACCGAGTGCAACACCTGCCCGAAGGGCACCAGTAACTTTATTCAAAACTAAAATGTCACAGTCTAAACTTATTGAATTTGGGACCGCCTGAATTTTCTCAATATGCAATCTTTATTTTTCACGAGAAATGGCTCCTGGCATTTCTCCTAGATATTTTATGAGATCGACTCTTGACATTCTCACACCGGCGCCATATTACTTAACTGGAGAAAAACAAAAGAGCACACTTTAATGTGAAAAGGAACAATGTTTATTTTTCACTCTCGTACAGACTTAGCTCAGACAGTAGTGACGCAAGCACTCGTACTGTATTATTTTCCCGTAAAAATATCCACAGAGACTGAACGGATAACACCATGGCCTCATACAAAGTTCAAATGGAAACATTAAATTAAACACAATATTTGCATCATTTACATTGAAACACAGAGTTCAATCTATCGCCAATGAACAGAGAATTGAAGCTCATTTGTCCTGTGTATTGTGTTTTGATCCAACGTCCGTCAAGATATACAACCAAATCTTTACAATTTTGTAACGCGTAATCATTATTCAGTGGACTCTAACCTAAATTACAGAGCACATACTGTACTTGACTGTTTCTTCTGGGAGGTTTTGTTATACGGAGTTTGACTATTTACGTATCAACGGCTAAAACTCATGTTGGCTAATTTTATCCGTTGAAATTGGAGAAATTAAGAAAAAACAAAAAAACAAAATAGGACTCGGTGAATGAGTGAGGTGAAGAATGAAATTTACCCTACTGACATCGTCATTGTGCAACACGTCTGAGGACAGCCCCCTGTGCGTGGGTGGTTGACTTAATAAAGTATCTTTTTTATAGACAGTCTGAATATAGGTTTGATGACCTGAAGTGTAAAAAGAACATGTAAAGGAGTATGTAGAAATGAGAACACCCTGGGTTTGGTGTAACAGTACTGTGGCACAGATGTGTCTCACTAAATATCCATATGCTCAATTAGCAGAAAGCTGAGTTTAAAAAAGAAGAAAAGAAAAGAAAACAATTACACCCAAATGTGCATTTCACACCTAATCTCCAATAATAACCTGTGTCTACAACTGTAACACAATTCACATATTATGTACCACATAAAATGACAGGACTTGTATGACTGCCAAAAACGAACTGAACACAGTAAGTCCAACACAACACTTTCCCAATATGAATACATGTTAATTGCACCAGAATGCATTTGAATGTTAAGCTACAAAAAGCATGAATAAAGTATGAACAATGTGCAAAGACAAAGTCTATATTTAACTGAATGTTGCATTTAATATTAGCCATAATGCTATTTTCTTCTTTATCACGTTTGAAAAATAAGTCTCAGTTTATTCTCATAGCGTAAAATTTATATGAACAGCAATGGCTACTTTGGTTCATTTTTAATGAACAAGGAAAAGATAACGGGGTGAAATTACTTTACAAAATATACATCTGTAATTCTGCTCTTTCCAGCAACCCTGACTGATGAAAGTGTACTTTTTGTGTTTATGTGTGCAGTATGTGCAGTTTGAGGGAATTTCAAAGTGCAATATCTAAGAAAATAGTCTAAATAAAGGCGGGTAGAGAGGAAAATAATAATTGATTGTGGCTTGTATCCTAGTTACCATGGTACAAATATGCTCACCATAGCCCAAAGTGCCTTAGAGTAGAGCTTTCTAGTCCAACATAGTCTTGAGCTGAGACTGATTTAGACTGATTTATCGCAAAGCCTTTTCTAACCCAACATTAACCAGAGTCAGATTTGATTTAGCAAATTTTAATAATAAACAGAAAACCTGTTTGAGAAGCTTTGACAAAGCAACACATCATGCAATACTTCTTTTTTTCTGTTTTGCACAGTAAAGCTGCACTAGGTAACTTTGCACAAATGCTAGCAAGTTCTGTTGTTGTCTGAGAAAGTGAAGTCACTGTGGCACTCACAGAGACATTTAGCCCAAAACAAACAGTGTGTTATGGCATCTATCAAAGGGAAGCCAGCTCATAAAGGAGGAATAAATCAGACATTTGCAAGTCTGGCTTTTTATTAGGACAGTGTGCTTGCTAGCTTCTGATAGAGATGTCATTGCCTCTGGGTACAAAAGTGCATATGAGGAGAATTTATGTTGGGTAAATAGAGCAGAGCTGATTGAATTAAAGAGGATAGATCCCTCTTCTGTTCTCTATCCAAAGATGAGTACTTTCACATCTCTTGCCCAGTGCAGCTTTAAGATACTAAATTTGGGTTGATTTATTTTTGTCTCTGTGTAGCTTTCAGTTGTTGGGTTCCAGTCCCTCTAGATGGTCAGGGATTGGTAGACCAGTAAGAATGGTTAGACACTTGTTCCACACGTTGAACACAGGACACACGGGTTGGATGAAGGAGACATGAAATGTGTGTAGGTGCTGGGAGCCTACAGCGTCGTAGAAGCTCAGGTAGCCGGCATCGTAATCCAGCAGCACCCCAACGCGTCGCAGGTGGGGTGAAGGCTCGATGGCGAGCTCCTTGCTGTTGTGGCGAACCACCCAGGAGTTGTTGCAGCGGCAGAGCACCCAAGATGCTGAATTCTTGCCGATCCATTCATGCTTGGGGGCTGACTTATAGGCTATGCCTACAGCATACCTTGGGAGGAAATAAAAATTCTATTATCATTATTTGGAAACCAAAGAGCGTCATTATTTGCTTAGACGAGTATCTCAGTATCTTGTTCATAAGTGAAGGTGATGGTATAAACAGGCGGAGTGGTGAACTGTCAGACGTAATGGTGAAATGAGGCAAAGCTTTCAAATTCACCATCAATCTAGGTTCCATCCTTCATCTGTGGCCATGACTGAAAAATTGGGATTACAGATGCAGCCAAACTACTACCGGCGTAGTGTGTCTACACCCAGTCTTAGCAACAGGCTGAGGATCTCAGACATCTCTAAAGACCTGCTGCTTCTTTATGTAGAAAGCCACGAACTGAGGTGGTCCAAGCATCTAATTAGGATAGAGCTTTCCTTTTAGAAGTTCTCTGGTCATGCTCGGCTGGGAGTAACCCCAAAGGCTGATCCAGAATACAATAAATGGATTACATTTGTCATCTGACATAGCAGGATACCTCAGGAGAAAGAAGGAGCGTTGCTGGGGAAAAGTCTGCTTAGCCCCACAACCTAACTTTGAATAAGTGGACAGAAAGGCATAGATGGATAGATGGTTTCCTCAAACAGAATCCCTAAATTATTACTTAAAATGTAAAGCTCTCACCATGTGCTCCCTCCAATGAGAGCTTCCCAGTAATGACGCCCACTGTCGATATAGACATTTCCCACTACACCGTAGCTGCTCTGGCTGGCGAACCGCTCTTGGCTGTGGCCTTTCTTGGATGTGGTTTCATCTCGCTCCACTGTCAGGTTGTCGTGGGACACTTTCAGCTTCTTGTGAGCAGATTTAGGATCAAGCTTGAATGGCTGGCCTGTTCGTAGAAAAAAGATAAATAGAAGAGTTGATTTACAAATGGTTTCCATACTTTTCTAGGAAGAGACAGAGAGTATACCTGAGTTCTTACCAACTTGACCGTAAGGACCATGTAGTTACCAGTAGGAGTTTATAGTGAAGACTTTGCTAGCATGTGTAATTTCTCTCCTTGACCTACTTACCACCTATGGCAAATATTTAGCAGTCCACCAAATAAATAGTAATTAGGGGCTGTGTGTTTACACATGGAAAAAAAGACTCAGGACTATTTCAGTCTTTATTATCTTACTGTTTGTCTTTAAAGTCCCTGGTTCACTGCTTCTGCTCCCCGCTTGGTTAATAGCCTTGACAACAAAGATATACTTGGTGCCACTCTGCAGACCGTGCACTGTGTAGTGGTTCTGCTTGATGTTGGGAACAATCATCCAGCTTTCCAAAGAGTTACAGAGACCTGAGAGTAGAGGAAAAAACAAAAAGAGTCATGTCAGATTTAGTAAATAGTTAATTCACTTAAATTATAATTCATTTTATTTATTTTTTGCATTATGTGACTCTTTATAGGACAAAGTCTAGAATGAAAAAGAAACTCAGTGCTGAAGAATTCATATAACTGCAGGCATTTCTCCTTAAAATAACTCACAAATAACAGAAAAACTATTTACTTAAGAATTCCCTGGAAGAATGATGCATCGCTGTGTGAAAGGACAGTGAACAAAATAACTGGTTGTGTGCAACTCTGTGCCAGTGGAAACAGGTGAGAGGGTGTGAAAAGGCACATGAGGAAACTATTCACACCTCGTTGACTTCATAGCTGCACTGTGCTCCCTCTGCTGTGTGTGTTTGTGTGTCTTTGGTATGTGCTTTTTATTTAATGGCACTTCAGCGCTGCTGCACAACCTCCTAAGGCGTATGTGTGTATATGTGGGTGTACATTTTCCCTCGATTTCATGTCTTTGTTTGCCTGCTGATATACTCGGGAAGTTGCCACTGCTCGTTGTTATCCATCCATAGATGGAAACCAGTGTTTTGGGTGTGTTTTTTTAAAATAGTGAGCACCCACAATGCAGATTTTAATGTCCCTGTGTCACATAAACTGTTATGCCACATTCTAACAAAGACCTCTAAACAGACAAAAATATCATCGGGTGCGCTGACACTAAACTCAAAGATTTGTTTTACCTTTTAAAATGTAGGAAATAAAGAGTCAAATTCATGTAAGAAATGAAATGAAATGGAAGCATTTCTGCATTTAGGTAAAGATAATTTGCAGCACAGGCCTAAAACTAAGCTGTATATTGTAAACTCCCATATGCTAACTTAATTCTTTCGCAAATGATAGCTAGACAGCAAGATAGCCTTGATGACTAACTTTAGCTAACACAAAAACATATCTTCTCAATGTGATTATAGATGACTATTTGTTATGTAATATATAATTTGCCGATAATGGAAGAAAAAGCATCTAAAGTCAGGCTAACAATAGCTAGCTTAGCATAAACGTATGATCTGATAATAATATAATATGGTCTAGTAAAGCTACTTTCAATATTCTGAATTATTTAAATAGACAATTATGCGCTTAGTAAATGAATAATCATAATGAAAGTAGATAGCCCCCTGAAGTCATTAGTTATCAGTTTATTTTAGTTTCTAAGAAAATTAGGCTAATACGGTATTTCTGTGTACTGTGTTTTTGAATGCAATTTAAATTCCTTTAGTGAAAAAAAAACAATAGAATGTAGTTAACTGAAAATCCTGAATCCTGAAAACTGCTAAATCCATGATGCTAAAGACTAAAGGCAATATTAGTGTATGTCACCATGCATTTATTATTTAACTAGTGAGGCAGCTACTGACACTAGAGCAGATTAAAGACCTCTAAGACTAAAAATTAGTTTGTGCATGATCTTGTCATATATTTCCCACTGGAAATGTGACTCAGAAGGCTGTACAGAAAGATTAGAAGTTAAGGATATTGTTTTCACTTTCCCATTTGATAAAATTACAATACTTCTACTTCCTGCATAGTGATACAACTCAGTTGCCACAGGGGGAAAACTTCTTGCACATGACTTGTATGCCAAAGCAACACCTCTGACATTACCAGACGTGATAACAAGGGGAGAGAAAAATCACGCTGTCTTCTTGAATGGAAAGAGACAGAAATGTGAAAGCAAGAGAGGAAATGAAGTGTCAAATTAGTTTAATGGCTGTCATTTTTAAATATGCTTTAATCTATGAAGTAATGACAAGGCAATGGCAAAGGTGTAACCTTACATAGATGGGAAGGAAAAAAAATAAAGGAAGGGCGTAACCCTAAAGTATCAGGAGCTGAGTGAAAAGGAGGGAAACAAAGCCTGGGAATCAAGAAAAGAAATTGAAAAAGGTATTTTTGCTGTTCGGTAATTCTATTTGAATGTTAAAAAGGATTTCAAAAAGAACAGATGAAAGACAGAGAAAAGGCAGTTTGATTGAAAGGGAGCAGGGGATCTCGCCTTCAGATGCCCTGACCCCATTTTCTTCCTTGTAGTTGTTGCTCACTCGAGTGTGCTCATGATTGTCTAGGGCTTGTGTGTGTTTGAGCAAGAGTGAGTATGTCGGCGTATACTGCCTGTCTGTTGTTGCTCTACGAGACATTGTGTCACTTAGCGTGTGTCAAGGATGCCGATTCGTTTCCCAGCTGTCATCTCTCCTGACACATCTCACTCCTTCGATGCCACTTAAACCTAAACGTTTCGCATGTTTCAGTGTAAGAACTCTGCGTTTCCAGTGAAGTCTAATCTTTTACTGAGTGCTCTCCATGCAATCTGGATTTGCTATTGTCAAATCTTTTCCCTCTTTCATCCTTCACAAGCTACAGTCATTTGATGTGTGACAACATCAGGGTGATAGTAGCATAAAGGCCAGAGGCTTCACTTCAGGAGCTTCCACTTCCACTCCAACGCTATCTTAGAAAAGCACTTCAACTCCCATCTGCCTAAGGGGAGCTAGTGGCCACCAGTAGGGCATCATAAATGTACAGAGTTGATCTTAGGTCTGTCTTTAATTTTTGTTCAGGTGGATCAGGTATCTGACTAGGATGCCTCCTGGACGCCTCTTAGGTGAGGTGTTTCAGGTCTGTCCTACCAGGAAGAGTTCCTGGGGCAGACCCAGAACTCGCTGGAGAGGTTATATCTCTCAATTGGTTTGGGAACAACTTGATGTCCCCTCGGACGAGGTGAGAGTCTCGGTTTCTCCTTAGACTGCTGCCCCCATAACTTAAACCTCAACACTGATTGTTTTTTTCTTTACATACACAAGATCAGCGGTCCCCAACCTTTTTTGCACCACAGTCCGGTTTATGTCCGACAATATTTTCACGGACCAGCCTTTAAGGTGTCGCGGATAAATACAACAAAATAAAACCGGTACTGCTACAAAAGAAAGAAGATTTATTCATAACACACGGGAAAAGACACAGGGAAACCGAGTTAACGATAAAAACGATTAAAAAATAACGATAAAAAACAATAAAAACCCTGAAAACCATAAATTTCACACCCGAGCCTCAACTCTTGCGGCCCGGTACCAAACAACTCTCGGACCACCACCGGTCTGTGGCCCGGGGGTTGGGGACCGCTGCACAAGTTGCCTTCTCTAGAATTAGGGTTAGGGCTTGGTTTTGGATGTTCCAAGGTGGATGCATTTTGAAGGCCCAAATTATATTGTTATGACGCAGAGTAGGGCTTTCCGGCACTACTTTTCACTACTTTCGAGGTACATGGAGAAGAGAAGAAAATCTAAAGAAGTTAAAAGTCTATCAACACTTTTATAATAAATTCAGTTCTTGACCAAGCCATTTCAGCTTGTGGCCCTCATCAGGTTCATCCCTGATGTCTGTAGTACACCTGTGCATATACAGACAGCTGTCACTAGATTACGCTGATGATGAGTAAAATTAAACCACCATAAAAGTGTCACCATTTAAACATAACATGATTCTTAGACAATTTTTGATCTTCTAAAAGAATATGTGAATGTTTATTCACAATTCAGCGTGACAGATGGAAACCACATGACTCTATTTGCATTCACATTTACCAAGTTAGTACTGCTAAAAGGATTGCTTTTTTCCTCACAAATTACATTAATTGGATACTTAGGAAGTGGAGTTGTACCTTAATTACTTAATGGAAACCATTAAGGTACTTTAAGACCCTGAATGTGGTGCTCAGGGGGTCGCTTCAACCTCCCCCCTTCCCCCTGGGAAGTTGTTTTTTGCAGTTCAAAAAGCTCTTCCCTACAAATGACTCACCATCTTTCAACTTTCTTTTTTATCTTGCTAATGCTAATGATTTCACCCCCATAACTTCTTATTTTCTTTATTGTACCTAGGATCTTAAAAATAACTACTAAAATAAACTTTATAGATTGGTCATCTGAGCTGGGTTATGTCTTCATGTCTTTATTCATTCTTGTGCTTTCGAGATTTGAAAAACCATTACATTCTTATCTGATTCCAGCATTCATTGTATACTTACTGGCAATGTTGGACTGTCCGGTGAAAATAGCATACTGAAGCTCATAGGACGTCACAGTGAATTCATCATCTGACGTCCAGTGGACAGTGATCGTGTCGTAGGAAGCCGTGCACAGTTCTTCCCTTATGCACGGAGCACTTGGAGCTGCAATGATTGAAGAAAATAATCATCATCTCAGGCCCTAATTTTAGATTGTGTTTGGATAAAATTGCAAATTACATTAGCGATATTCCAAAGTGATGACACACTCAAAGGTTGTCAGCTGTTACAACGGTAGCGCTGATTAACCTTGTACGTGTTCATTTGCTTCGATTTATGAGTCTACAAGCTTCATTACACATAGGACTGAGCATGCTCTTTCTAATAGAGTGGTAGGCTGAGCATTAAAAGGAAGGCAGGAGCGAAATAATAAACAATTCAGATAAAAAGCAGATCGCATTAACGCAGCAGGAACAGTAAATATAATAGCCCTTTTTAGGAGGTAACAAATGCGAGCCGTTACATAACCAGAGATGTTAGATTGGCTCTCGTCCACTCATGCATTGATTCATTGGAAAACTTCATTACGTTATAAGTGTTTTTGTTCCATAGAGAAATAAATACAATGAATCACCCTTGCATTCAGTGCATGAAGCCTCTCGGTAGAAAGAGATAGAAAGAGAATGGACTGAGGTAAAGAAATAAAGATACAAAGGCACAGTTTAAATTGATTGTAAAGCCACTTCCTATCTCTTTCTCTGTCTGTCACTCGCTCCCTCTCCCGAGCCTTCTGTCATGAGTGGCTGCACATAGTGGAGTGATTCAGACTGATTCACTTAGTGAAAAGGCCCTCCAGCGAAGCCCTCATGCATCACAGAGAATAAATACGAGCCAGCCACTTTCACAGACCTTCAAAACCCACTACACTACCTCGTTTTTGTCCCCACCAAGCTCCATAATTCATGCAGTGACATTTTGATGGCGCCTTGCAAATAGGACATCGGAAATTAATGTTGAAAATTAATTTTGGAGTTAATAGGCTGGGGTCTGTTCAAATGCAATGCTTGAAGAAAACTGAGACATCAAAAGATTTTTTTTTAATCCTAAATTAAAGCATGAATATAATCTTAATTGGAGGCAATATTTGAGTTTCACAGTCCATGAGAAACTGAATCGTGTAATCAAAGGGCTACGCTATAGATTAAGACTATACATTAGGTCATGGATTCAAAGAAAGAAGCCATCAAAAGATGATGATAATGAGGATGAACATGAACAAAAGTTCTCACTGATTGTAACTACACATTTTCAAAATTAGTTGTCTGGTTAATCAGTGCAATCTGTCCTGTCTTCCACGTCTCACCCCAAACAGTCGCAGCAGATGGCCACCCCTCCCCGAGCCTGGTTCTGCCGGAGGTTTCTTCCTGTTAAAAGGGAGTTTTTCCTTCCGACTGTTGCCAAATTGCTTGCTCATAGGGGGTCATATGATTGTTGGGTTTTTCTCTGTTTGTATTATTGTAAGGTCTACCTTACAAAATAAAACCCCTTGACACAACTGTTGTTGTGATTTAGTGCTGTATAAATAAAATTGAATTGAACTGAACTGAATTATAAACATTAGATGTCCATTTGAAGAAAAATGGAGGTTAAACATAAAGGTTTCCCAAGCAGAAAGTTCTGGGTTTTAAAAATAAAGCCTGCAGTTCCTTGAATGGTCACTTGAGGCTATCTTCAAATCCAAAGAATTCCATGTTAAAAGGCTGAACTTTACAGCAGAAAAAACATCTTTACAGCCTGATACAAAAGACTCTTTGGGTCTCAATGCCAAATTGTTCCCTTTTTGAGTCACCCACCTAAATTGTATTTAGATTTATGGGGTCAGATTTAGTTAAATAGGCAAAATAGCACAATCCCTAAACATATCATAGGTGGCACAACTGGCACAATTACTTGTGTGTAACAAACATTAACAAATTACTTTTTACGCTTCTCACTATATTTTGTGTTTTGAGAAAAAACTCGCAGAAATACATATCCAACAGAGTCAGTTGCAAATATTCCCACCTTATACATGCCACCCTGTCGCTGTCCTATCTTTGTAAATACCAACAGTACATTTTTTTTCCCTCCAATACCCACTCAGCACTAATGAAACATATTAGTTAAGCTGGCCCATAGTCTACTAACCAGTGTTCTAGCATTTTATTTGAATGCTACTTGGCACTAATTAGCAGCCATCTGTACAGTACATTGAATGCCTGCCAAGCTTGTTAGCATTAGCTGATAACATAGCACATCACCCAAACATGGTCAGGCTATGATTTTTACCAGTGAGGTAATCCAGATTCTCCAACAGCTTCTTCTCTCTAGTAAAGTCCAGGGCAAAGGTGTCGAAGGTGTCAGTCAGGTGTATCTCAGGGATCAGCACTTGGGTTGATGCAGTAGCCATGGAAACCCTATATCAGGACCAGTAGATACTTGTAATACACTTTTCATATGAACTAGTCAGTTTAAGTTATTTTGTAATTGTATATGTATGTGTTAGGGGTGTTTTTGAGGGGTAGACCACCCCAAAGTAGACTTCAACTGGACTTGAAATAAGCATCGCTAATGTCAACATCACAAGTATTAGCGATACAGTGAAAAGCGTTTTTAGCCCTTTGCATAGCATCGTACATGATAAACACCCATATACAGAATTAACACCTTAACAGTTGCTAAATAAAAACAAAAACTCCCAATCTAAAGAAAATCCTCCTCCTAATTAGTGAAGCTGTGCAGATTAGATTCTGATTGAAACACTGCTTTTGTTTGAAGGACTAAAGGATGATGATTTCTTTTTATATCACCCCTTTTGTTTCTCCTGAGGATGCACATATTGGAGAGCAGGTTTTCTTCTCAATTGCCAAATCAATTAGTCAGAGAGCTTAAGCAGGGAGCGGAATAAGATTATGCTAAATAAAAGATGAAATCCCACTCTACTTGTTTTGGCTGTCGGCAAAGTTATGTAGACAAAGTTTTCAAACTGTTTCTCACCATTTGTGTGGCTGCAGTCTTTAACCTCTCCCTTAAGCTAGATTTTAACATGCTGAGCTGAATAATTAAAGCATGCGGTCAGTGTGTGGGCTGTCTGACCTCTCATTGATGCTCTTGGCCGTCTGCAGAAAGCGAGCATGATCGGTTTCTTTCAGCGTCTGATCGGCCTGTGTTATGAGGGCTGTAGACCTCTCTATGCACTGCTTGCAGTTGGAGATCTGTTGGGCGAGCTTCCGAAGCCTCTGTGCCTAGAAAGCGTGAAAGAGAAGTCACAGAAGAGACTATCAGGATGAATCAGAATGGATGAAAATGTGGTTATGCAAGTTAAGGTGTTGTGAATCATTGTGGCTGATAACATAATCAGAGCTGATGGCGCGAAACGTCCCAGAAATATGGGGTTTTATGGGCGCAAGAAGATGGATGTTAACATTTTGAAGTCACTCATACATGAAAAGGTCAAATCCACGGTTGACTAATGCAGGTAGTCATCAAATTCTGCATGTTTTCTTCTACTGGTATTAACATCACAGAAGGTTAACAAAGGGCATGAACATACCCATCATCCATAAATAAAATCACAGGACATTTAGCTTAATGGCTTTCACTTTACTTGTCTCTTTTTCCACATTCTTTTTGCACCTGACACTTCAAGGTAATTTTTTGGACACAGCAACCTGTGATTGGTTGGTTTCTTAAATCCTGTTCTGAAGCCTTGAGGAAACAAAAGTGACGATGAGATTGAAAAGCCATTAGCCATTGAGCACAGATACCATATTTGTCTGGTATTTTTGAAAAAAGGTGTAAACAAGACTTTCAAAATAGACTTATTTTATTCGGTATGATGCAAAATTAGTGATCAACCCATCAACTTAGCAGGATAGTGTTTACAGGTGTCGAAAAAGCCGTTTTCCCATAGACTTCTATAGAACGACTGTAGAAAGGCTTTTTGAAACCAGATACTGGCTATCTGGTGGCCTTTGAATAGAATGGTGATTTAAGACACTTCCGCACTGACTTAATTTTTTCAACTCGGAAGCTACGTCCATGGTTTATATTTTGTATGCCAATAAAAATGTATGAATTCAATTATTCAAAGGAATCATTTTAAGGGCATTCATTCTGGTAGGGAAATCTGAAATAGTGTTCATTATTTGAGTCGCTTTACCCTGCCTACAGTAGTTGCTGCTCATCTGCAAGATGCTTTGCAACCCACCTAACTAATGTAATAACATGCCTGTTGTCACTGGTATCTGCTGTTTTCTGTGGTTGGAGATGTGAGGGTGTAGGTCTTGTTGCTGCGATACTAGAGCTACCATCAAAAATAAATTGTTGAATATAAAAAAAACCCCAAAACATCAAACTTGGCTGGAGTAGATTTAAAATCTTAACAAAAGAAGAGTAAATAAAGAGCACACAGGGTGCATGGCAAAGATGTTTTCTATCAATATCAGCTAATCTTCTCATGCCCCAGCTAATCTTAACTTTTTCAGAGCTGTCAGTGATTCTGCTAAATGCAAATCTGGGATTTTAGATGGCCTCGTTTGCCCCTCGGTTTCATTTTCTTTCCCTGTCAGCAAAGATTTCAGGAGACAGATTTAGGTCAGTGGTTGCATTGAGGTCAAAGGACATTTCATCAGCAGCTTGGCTTGCAAAGAACCCAGGATACTGTAATCCTGATTTAAAGCCACTGAAAATTTCCATCAATTGCTAGTCATTATTACTACATTATTACTTTGTCTCAGAAAAGACAGCGTTGAGTTGTTTTTGAGTATGAACTAACACAAACACAAAAAATCAATTTGTAAGAATTCTGTTGGTCTATAAACAATGATCCATCCATCTGTATCCATTTCTCTATTTGCTGCACAAACCTAACAGCTGAAAGCCTAGATTACATGGTTAAAAAAAAAATCCCTAGTGCATTCCAAGTCTCATTAGACGGAGCTTAAAGAAATCATCTGGGTTTAGAGTACGAGAAAGAGTGCCGTCCCATATGCTCTGGGATCTGCTTTTGGGCAGTCTGTCTGTTTTTCCCTTCTGTTGAATATGTGTTGAAGGGTTTGCCGTCTGTTGGAAGAGTAAGGATCAGGTCAAGCAACTGTGATGAAGCATTGTGTTGGATAGAAAATGAGGTCTGACGATATCTTAAATTGATGTCAGAGAGTTTAAATTGTGATTAATAAAAGCGCTGGCCTTATAAGTCAATCAACTCTAGCAAAACACAAGCTCTGAATTGTAGTTTCGTGTCATGTAGATATTAAACACAGCATGAATGAGGGAATCCATTTGTTTCACAGATTATTACAGTTGCAGACAATGTTCACTCTAGGAGGATTATTATGTGTGCTTGAGCAGTTGATAGATGGACTGAAGCAGCATTTTAATATTAAATGAACGTTGTAAGAAAGATTGAGAGAATATGTAGGGAAAGCTTGTTATAAATACAGCATTTATAGCAAACAAATGGTGTCACAGTCCTCACCCCCTGAGTGTTCACCTCACCTTCCCCTCTTTGATCTTGCTCCCGATGATCTGCCTCCTCTGCTGAATAATGTCAATCAGGACGTCACACTCCTCCACCAGCTTGCCCTCCTGGCGGGACGCGTTCACCTGAGAAACCAATTCATGGCGAGTATTAGACAAACAAAGAGACTGATGAAAGGTGTGGATGGGGTATATAGAGGGATGTATGTTTAGTGATTCCACATCATGTCCACAGAGGGACAGGGTGTTATTTTCATCCATCAGCCAGCCCTGCTGTCTGGAAGCAAACACTTGACGAAGATTGGGCATATTCAGCTATTTTGCCTCCTGCTGGCTAGAGTGCTGAGTGATAAGTAAAGTAAGCGGGAAGCACTATGTCTGTAAGAAAGCAGACGTGACTCTCAGCAATATGCTGTGCAAGGGTAATGAAATGAGCTCTTATACACTGTACAGTGCGCCATATTTACCATTTTATCTGAGTGTGAGAATTCTGAATGTGAAAGAAATGTACAGTAGGTTTATGTTTTTCCTGTTTTATATATTAAACAAGTACATATAAAGTTAAAGCGATGGACAAATAGACCCTGTGGAAACGCTGACTCTCTGAGCAACTTCAATAACAGAAGTTGCTTTTCAAATTCAACAAAGGGCATTTGTGAACTGTCACAGACATACACATATCTATATCAAAATGCCCAAGTCACAGCAGAGATAAATATGTTTACAGGCTGATAAAAGAAAGTATTTTTGGTCTATAGAGCTTATTTTCCCCTTCATAAAAACTTTACTTCTGAACTCATAACTAGTTATCCATTATTAGAAGTGTGGCAGCTTTCAGAGACAGGTTGGCTAGCTACAAACTAGATGGCTAGCTGTTTGCTAATTATCAGCTCAATTAATTCAAATCAGAGATCTAAATCTTCAAACTGTGTTTGAGATGTTGTTGCCTTTTGAAGCATTTTTAATGCAATTATCTGACAAATAATATGCCATGCTCTTCCACTAATTTTATTAAACAGGCGTTCTATGTATTGTAGCCAACCTAGGGTAGTTAGCTTGCTAAAGAAGCTATACTTATTATTCGTGACCAAAAAAAACATGCAGCAACTTTATTTTTACAGATGCTGCCATGTACATGTAAACAGTCAAATTGTTCTTTTCATATATATATATATATGTATGTATATATATATATATACACAATCATTGTAGGTATATATTATGGAATTCCCATTATGGATTTCCAGTGTAGAGCCGAGTAATATCCTAAGTGAGCAGCAGTATTATAAAAGGAGCATAATTAGCCTAATTTCTAAGTCTGTGGACTGAAACATCTGTGTGCCTTAAATCCCGCTGATGGCAGTTAAGTTTAATAAAAATGATTTAGTCTAGCTGGAAGGTGTTTGAAAAAGTGCAGCTGACTGCTTTCAAGGTGGTTCTGCGATGAGGGTCCATTCTGTGAGGCAATTGATTCACTTTGCAGTTGGAACAGTACAGTCTGAGCAGACTATAAAAGTTGTTCAAGTCCAATTATGAGAGTGCAGGTCCAAACATAATGTGTAATTTCTCATTGTGGTCATTTCCTAGCGGCCCTTTCAGCACCTTGTAAAGTATTTTCTTGCTGCAGCAGAGCGATAGCACTGGGAGCAATGAAAGGGAAGTCTGCTCTGAGTGTTACCGAGCTGAAGAAAGACTGTACAGTTATTCATGCAAACATACACTCTGTCTTACAAGCACACATCGATGCTGACAGGTGTTTTAATAATGACATCATGGGGGCTCATTTGCTTTTCCTCCACAGAGCCAAACGAGGTTGGAGTAGACTTCCACAATATCCTCAGCGTCCCTTCCTAAACAGCATTTATGTGATTTTCTGGGATCGTGTTGCCAACAGAAACAATTTTCCACCTGGATTACATCTCAGTGCTTATGTTAGACATGCCGAGCTGAACGCCTTAGCTCTGCTCTATAGCAATGGCTCTGCAACTGTCTTTTCAACACTGTTAATTGGGTTAATCAACATCACTGTGACAGCTCTGGGGAAGCCTGATATTTTTAACAGTTTACTGTATATGTTATCTCTGAGTGGCATTTTGTACACCACTTAGTATACTTATGCAGATATAAGGTATTTTGGGTTGAAGCCTTTCTTAATATAAACCAAAAGGGCACATGCTGAGGCTAATCTGTTCTTTGGAAGGCAGCTCTTTTCATCTCTAGCTGCATTTATTTAACTTCTGGCACTGATTAATGTTTTGATGTTTTAGGAATGGCTTCCAAAAACTGATTGAAACAGCCTGAAATGAAGCTGGAATAAAAGCCTCGGCATTTTCTGGCATGACTTTGTCTCTTTAGTTTACCAGAAAGCTCTGATTTGCTTTCTCGGACATTACGTGACTGTAGAAGGTGACATCCGAAGGTGTCACTGTGGATTTAAGGTGATATGCCCCTCATTGCTTATCTCTCAACAAGATGGCACAGACACACAAAAGTAATCTTAAGCTCTTTTCAAAAATGCACTTTAGCCCTGAACCTTTCTGGGATTTACACAACAGACATTTGAGAATGCAAAAGTCTGGCACATCCTGGATGTTAGCCAGTATGCCCTCTGTGCCCTCTCTGTAGAACTTAGTCTATGTGCTGTCTGAACATGCCCATGTGAGAATAACACATCTAATATTCTAATGGATTAACCACTACTGCAGGGGTGGGCAACTCCAGGCCTTTTTTAGATGTGTCCTTGATCCAACACAGCTGATTTAAATGGCTAAATTACCTCCTCAACATGTCTTGAAGTTCTCCAGAGGCCTGGTAATGAACTAATCATTTGATTCAGGTGTGTTGACCCAGGGCGATATCTAAAACCTGCAGGACACCGGCCCTTGAGGCTGGAGTTCCCCCACCCCTGCTCTATGTAGACAGTACCCTTGGCTAAACCACTAATCACACTTCTATAAGTGCAAGTACATGTATTTATGAACTATCTATGGCTCATTTAGAATAATCAGACTGAAAGACTAGTCTAAAGGTAAGAAAACCCATAACTGACAGACATGGTTCTGCACTGGTAGTCCACAGGTATAACGTACACCTTTGCTATTTATACCTATATGGTGTTGCTGCAAACTGTCACCAGGGGGTGGTGTCAAAAATACGTAGAACTGGCAATGGGACTGTACTCCTTTAGCCATCCTTAGGGTCTGCTGTGACAGAGACATGCTGTAGAAGTAGTGCTGTGATGAACTCTTTCCTACATAAGCCAACATTTCAGTCAATTAGAATTCTACATGCAGCCGCCAAGCTGTGTACTTTTGGCTTTTTAGACAACAAGTGTGTCCTCGTAGCCTTAGTGTATAGGATGAAGTCTCACAATCGCTCTATCTGCACTACCCAAGATGGCCACCAACGTGGAACCATAAATCCCACATCGGAAAAAAAGTCAAAGTTGAGCATGGTCTAAAGGACGAGGTTAAACAGCACATTCCTCACATTCTTCAACTACCACCTTGTTTTTGTGTCACTTTGTCCGATGAATTAGTTATTGAGTTATGTGTAAGCTAACGTTAGCAGTGCTTGCATTAGCACCTGATGCTTTTACCTTGCAAGCTTAAGGGATCGCTCCGATCTTAAAAAATGATTGATTGTATGTAGCCTGTGTTGGTGTACCACAGAACCACACTGGTTAACACAGCTGTCGACTGTCTTACTTTTTAACATCGACTGTTAATGACTTCCTGCGGTGTCTGGCGCCATAACCAACTCTACCAATTCTAGTGTGTTTCTAGCAGTGGTTACCAATCCCTCAGGCAGCAGTGCATAATTACAGTATCTTGTCAACTAGTTGCCTGCTTCAAATCCACTTTCATAGTTCGACAAAGAAAGCTTATTTTTAAGTAAGGAAAAGAATAAGAAAAGAACACTTTCTGTACCCCTGAACATAGTTAACCTGTTAGTAAATAGATGTCATAATAAAAAACTGCAGTAACAAGAGAGTGGCGCAGACACACTGTCATGTACACAGCCACACAGACACCCACACACAATTTGTGACCAAAGTACATGATGTGCTGTGTAAAGATGTGAAGCATCTAATGACTGTGGGCAGAGCCCTCTGGAGCATATGATCAGTATGACAGATTATAGCCTGAGAGGGACATTAAGTGATTCATTTAACCACAGAAACACACACGCATACACACAAATGATTCAAGCCTGGAGGATATCCAAACTTTGTAAAATGTGCATCAAACAAACTTTCTGGAGGGGGGGTGGGGGTGAAGTTGGTCTTGCAGGGCCTATATTCCCTGACATGCATCAGAGGTAACGCTTTTCCTTCTCTCTCTGGCTTTAAAACAAAACTACAAAAGCGCTAATCCTTTTTCATTTTCTTGTTTTCTTTTTCTTTTTTTAATGGGATAATTTCCATCCTTTCATTTAAATAAACAAACCAATTAACTGCCTAAAACGATCCCTCTTTGAGTATTTAGGATTATTGCATTGAAACTCATTGTACCTTCACGAAATTATAACTGTGCCCTATTTTTGCAAAAAAGAAAAGAAAAAAACAGCATAGAAGGGTCCAAATGTGGTTTGGCACTAGATTCTTTGAAAAAGAAAAAAACATGTCACGATGCCAGCCGAAAAAGAATGCGTGCGTAATTTGGTGTGGGAGCATTAAATGAAACTGTGGCCACAGCCGAACCACAGCAGATGGTGACTCAGAGGAACTGGGTGTGCAGTCATTTTTTGTTTTGTTTTTATTTACTTTTTTTTTAAACATGACTCGTTAAGGAAGGTTGCCATTTGCTTGATCTTTCGCCAACATTTGGGGTCTGAGAGAATCTCAGAAGCCATCTTTAGTGAGGCTTTGGGAGAGGCTTAATGTGATGTGAAAAATTCAGCATCAATAGCATGCCAACCAAAGCTGAGTGACCATCTCTTGTTTTAATTTTATTTATTTATTTTTTTAAGCCCTGACATATTCATGCCAAGCACGTCAGACAGCTCAGTTTCCTGAGTTCACATAAGTTCATGGATGTATTTTTTTTAGCCCATGATTGTCATTGGTTTTTTTGTTTCCAACTTTTTCTAGTCCAGTGCGATCCTCCGCAGCTTGACCCGACGTGCTATCACTGTGTACACCTCAGAGGATATTTAGGGTTATAGATTATGTTGCGAAACTCCGCTGCGTGTGTCATAATGCACTGGGGAGAAATAGGTCAAGCGGGTTTGTTTGCCCTTTTCATGTTCATCATTTATTCATCAGAAAAGGATCAAAGTTTTTCTTTCTCCTGTTTGAAATTCTTGCCTCGTCACAGTTTCCCCCTGAGCTTAAAGCTCAGAGGAAGCATATCTGCGTGATGAGAAACATGAAAACATGCTCGCAAAAAAAAATTTAAAAAAAATGCATACAACGCTTAAATGTTAATAACTCATAATCCTCTTTCCTTGCAGCATGCAAAGGCCTTGCCATGCAGACAGGCTGTTCTCCATTATTTCTAAACTAAGATGTCACTGCCTTTCAACCACTGCCTGTGGCATCACTTTATTTAAAGCTTCTTAGTGAGCTAGTGGAATATGAACAGGCAGGCTCAGCACAGAATTGCCTTCACTCGAGCTAAATGCATGCAGACATTCGCACATTTGGTTGTTTTCCTAAAAATAAACGTGTTAGACTGAAACCAGATGATTTGCACTTGGCTGTTTCTGCACTCAAAGCTTTTGGGAAAATTGAACATTTCAATTTGGAAAACAAGGATTACAGTTTTTTAGTGCATAGAGGTTGAAAGATGTTACAGAAGTTACATATATTTGTATTTTGATATATTTATAAGTAATCCTTAACGTGTTAAAAGATGCTAAAGATGCTATGTTTGTTTGTGTACATATACTTTTGTCTGCATCCTATGTAAGATCAGATTTTCGAACATTCTGTTTTATTATTAAGAATATTTATGTGAAATTAAACAGAGCTCTGCAGTTAATGTTGATGCTAGCTAAATTTTATAAGCAGTTTGATTAAAAATATATACTTCAGGAGTGTAATATTCATAATGAATAAATCACTGAGACATTGAATGTTGTAAAAAAAAAAAAGTCTAACATGCTGGCCACACTCCCTGAGTCTACGATGATGCCTCCAAATAACTTTTTACTCAAGAAAATCAGATGTGTGATTATTTGTAGCTTTGTTTTACTCGTATTTGTTTTTAATGTAAATAAATCTACACTGTCACTCGTCTAATATATTATTTTATTTTATCTCGAATTTTTTTTAATTAATATGTGAATAAATAAATGTAGGTTAAAAAATAAAATCCTGTAAATTAAATGTTTTTGCCCAAATCTCACAAGTTTACATCTTAACTTTTTAAAATAACAGTCTTCCTAGTAAATAAAGAAAAAAAGGTTTTTGCAGTGGCATTGTAAAATAAAAAATACAGATAAAACAGCACAACAGTTTGAGTGACTAATCAAGGAAAAATTACAAATATTAAAAAAAAACGAAAAAAAAATAATTAAATATTATATTAGGTTTTTAAATGATAGTCATATTCAGTCATTTGCTCTAAGTTTTGTTGTCAGCTCTTGCTACATGCTAAGCTAATGGATACTTATCAATGTTGAGTAATTATGCTGTACGGGTTACACAGGAGATGCTACAGTTAAACCTTAAGTAGTAAAATATTATATTATCCATTCCTTTGATAAATTCCAGCATACAGCTAACTATAAAAGGCCATGTGGGACTCACCTCTACATGCTGACAAGTTTGAATCAGTTTTCCCATAAGAGACTCCAGCTCATTGTTCCTCTTGATCAGATTACTCAGGTTGGAATCCAGAGCTTGCTGCAGAAAACAATAACACAAAAGAGACAACGGAGAAAGTGAGAGACAAGGAAAAAAAAAGTCTCTGATGTGAATGTAAAAAAATCAAAGTGGAGAAAGAGCTGTAAATACGAGGAAGATAAAAATGCAAAAAGAACTCCTTTCCCTTTTAGTTTTCTCATGGAAGCCAAAGGGGATGTAAGAATATCAGAACAACAGCAACAACAGAAAAAGTTCTAAAGTGGAAAAGAGCTGCGTCTAGGAAACACAAGAAATAAAAAAAAACGGATTGATTCCTCAGTTCAGGTCCACAAAATAACAGCAAAGAGAAGCAACGATTTTCTGTCAGCTCTCCTTCTGCCCAAGCGTTCCCAGGAGCTCCAGCGTTATCGCCTGTCTTTTTAAACAGGTGCGTTTGGTGACCACGTACCTCTGAGCGCGGGTGATACCCCTCGTCTCTGTACTGCCTCCTCATCCTGCCCCGTCCGAGTCCGAGCCTCCGACAGAGAAGCCTACTCTACGAGAGGATGTGACTGGGACAGCCACTCCACTGAGCACCAAGCCATGCGCAAACCCGGCCAAGCGGCAAATTAGGCATCAAAAGCTTTCCCTATGAGAGCATGCAGCAGCGCTCCCGGCTAACGAACCGGCAAACAGGTGACAGCACGTCAGCGCTGTCCCTTAATGCTCCTCCCTGCTTCCCCCCACCCTCCATTCTCCTTTTCCCCCCTTTTTTTTCTCTTCTCTCTGTTGCTTTTCATCTGCCTGGGCACAAGCTGTCTCCTTTACTTCTAAGACCATCATATTATTGCCAAACCAAGCGTGCTTAAGCTGCTCTGATGCCACGTCTCCTCTTGCCCATTCAAAACAGTTTTCCAGATGAATTTTAGACTTGGTGAACGCTGAGATTTTCATGTCTCCAAAAACAAAAAAGGTGTGCAAGTCTGCTGGAGCAGCAAGGCCGTGACAGGCGGCACAATTTTCCTAACGCACAAGAAGTGAATCTTTTGCTTTCTTTACAGCTGCTACTTACTCGCCTTCACAAGAGAGGCTGCTGTGAAAAGACATTTGTATTTGCTCGACCTTTAACCCCCTTTTTTTTGTAGCAGCAGTGTAAACAAAGGCAGTTCTGATGCTACATTAAGGATTAAAAAAGGCACTACCTAGAGGGAATATTGTATAAACAACCACAGTAAATACTGATAGAGATTTGCGTGTGCAGGCATGTGGACTGTACTGTACTCGGGGCTTAAACGGATGGCCTTAATACGGCGATGACACACAAAAACCAAACAAGGCATAAAGGACTGTTTGAACAGAAATATGGTGCCATCATCATTATCCCTTTAAAAAAATGAGCTCTGAAAGGATGGAGATGAGGACAAGAGCCACAACAATAAATCACCAGCTCCCTCAGATGCAGTTGAAATGTGTTTCCACACCCGGGGTCTACTGTAGGAAAGGTAAAGTTCATGAAGTACACAAATATGCACACAAGGGAGAAGGAGCAACGAAAGTTATGTTAAGTTTTCCGCGCTTCTGTTTGTGGCTTCGTTCCTGTTCGTGCTAACGTAACTTTTGCGTGTTTGTTTGCTGTATGATTTGGACTCCACATCGGCAGCGTCCATGTTGCCAAGTGGCGTTGGGAACATCTCTTGGGGACTGCTAGCCCTGTCAGGTTGATCACCTGTCAGTCATCCTGCCGGTTTATCCTACCATTTCTCTTTCTCTTTGTCTGCCTGTCCTCTTTTTCTGCTGCCAGTCCAAGCCGGATTTTTACCCTGCATCCCTCCAAAAAAAAGAAAAGTCTCTGTGTGAAGTTAATCTGCTCTGAATCACCTTGGCTAAGCCTTTTTGATTTGTTGAGTTTTAGAATACATAGCGAGCTGCAGGATTTAGATTATCTTAAGATGGATGCAAAATGATTTAATAAAAAATGATGGATACTTTTACATTTGACACTGCACATGTGAAATATACAGCTTTTAAAAATGTGGATCACTTACATGTACTAAAAAGATTTTATTGCTTGAATGCTACTGTGATCTTAGACTTCCTTTTTCCTTCTTCGTCCTCCTTTACAAAGTGTTTTTCGTCCAATATTTACACGATACCCTCGTTGGGAAAGTCAGCGTCAAAGACTGACACAAAACTTTAAAACTTAGTTATTAATTCAGAGATTGTGACTGTAGTTTTATTATTATCATGATATTATACTTGTTTTTATTTTGTCACAGTTTTATGCTGCATTATAGCATTTCTTTATTTAAAAATGTATAGGTATTTTGAGGTTTAACAGTAAAACTGAATATTTGACAACAGCTGACCAGGTTAATTGATTTGTAGAAAGGACACACTAAGAAAGATACAGTTCTTTTCAAAGCCATCAGACAAAAAGAGTCATTTTTGTTGTTCGTCCCACTGAAAACTCAAGTTGCCGGTAAAAACCTAGCTAACTGAACGAGGCAATACCATAGAATGTTTTGCGTATAAAAAATGTCATGTCAAAGTGTTTTTATTTCACTTCCTTGTTTGATATGGCTGTCTAATGGGAGGTAAAATTGTAAAAATGCTACAAATACTTGTTGTACACCAATAATGATTTCTTTTAGCTTGGTAAAAAAATGTTGGTTGTTCATTGCCATCTGCTGTAGAGAACACACTGACTGTGGATCAGACACTGGTACTACTCCACCGCAACACCAATGAGCCATGCCCAACAGAGTGAAAACAGATTACCCAGTAAATGTGAAGTTGATTTCCAATACTTTGTGACATCTCACATGTTTCTTTCATAGAAAATATCAAGAAATGGATTGTGTATCACCACGTGTCCTAAAAATATCAAGGTAGGCCTTTTCAGTCCACTCGGTTTCCACACTTTCAGAAAGCTAGTTAGTTTACTCCCACAACCCATCTAGGATTTATGTAAACATCCAGAGGTCAGCGATAGAGGAGCAGTCTCAACCTGTTCTGTAGAGGCGGTTTGATTCAGGCTTTTGTGTAGACGGCAGAGACTTGAGACTTGGCTCAAATTGCGTAAGTAGGCGAAGTGAATGAAGAGCAGTTCCATCAGAAGAGGCATAATTCAAGCCTGTTCTCATTCCCAGGGCCTCAATTAAAGCTGTTTTGGCAAAATCACCGGATTGGGGCTTTTGGAATGAAGGTATACTTTGGCCCCTGTGCCCTGACGCACAGGCTCATGATGCTAGTAAGATGGGTTTAAGTCATTATTTTTCAGCAGTTGTGAAAAAGAATATTTTACGCCAAACTATGTTTTTTTTCTTTAGTACCTAAACCTAAGCAAGAAATTTCCAGTGCCTGAATCTAACCAAGTAGTTGTCAGTCCCTAAACCCAACTAAGCACTTTTCATTACCCAAACCCAACCAAGAAACATTCAGTACTTAACCTATCAAGGCGTTATCAGCATCTAAACCCCTGTCAAGAACTTTGTTATGTCTAAATCTAATCAAGTAGTTTTCATTGGATAAACCCAACTAAGCACTTTTCAGTACCTAAGAGTAACCAAGAAACTTTTAGTGCCTAAATGTAGCCAAGAAGTTTCCAGTGCTTCAGCCTAACAGCCATGAGAGTTCAAAACAGTTTTTGTGAGGTTTTTATTTTTCAAAGAAAAGCTTGTTCATTCAAGGGCATCTGTTTTTAATTAGTGAGAAGCTGTTCTGCTGCAGCATGCTCAGAACTTCTCTTAGGTTCTTCTTATATCGCCCTAAAAGAATCCACTCTTTGAAACCGAGGCAAATTTTTCATCTCTTTCATCACCTAACATCTTTGTGATGTTACATGTCTCTATATAACAAGCATCACACTTGTTATCAGTGTATACACTGTTCATGTGTTCAAAAATGGCTGTAGATGCATGCTGTGAATGAAACAAATCACCCTGGAGCAGTGCTGATAAGCTAAGAATGTATGTGAGCGGATCGCACATGCTCGCTCACTCACAGATAGTGAAAGGTAAGCAACTGAAGTCAAAACTTCAGAGGACCTACGTCTTTTTTAAGATTTACTGTGACATTGAGCAGGATTGTGCTCTGAGGATTTCTCTCCATTCTCTTCCTGGTTCATGTGTTAGAGAGATCAGAGAAACCTCAGTCACGCAGATGAGGAGAGAGACTGTGAGGAAAAGATGAGGAAGAACAAAGGCAGACAGTTAAACAGCAAGACAGACATTAAAGAGGAAGCAGGAAGAGGAAACGGGAACTTTAAAAGAGCCCGTGCTTGTTTACTGCTCTGCTTTATAGTCTGTCCACCTGTCCCTACACACATCTATAATGTATTTATCTCATATCGTCATTGTATTAGGCGTCGTGTAAGTTATAAATTGGGAACAATTTGTTTGTTTTTTTTATCAGTCTGAGAGAAAAACAGATGACTCCTACAGGAAAAGGGCACTGATTAAGAAGCAAAGCACAGCAGAGTAAAAAGAAAACACAGCATGAAAGGAGCACTGTTGTAGAAGAAATTGAAAAAGGATGAGTTGTTGTGTGTGTGTGTGTGTGTGTGTGTGTGTGTGTGTGTGTGTGTGTGTGTGTGTGTGTGTGTGTGTGTGTGTGTGTGTGTGTTTTGAGAGAGAGAAACAAAAAAGCCCAGAGCGAAGAGAACACTGAGTACAGGAAGTAAAAGTTGGCTGTGAGTGCTACACAATGCACTGTAAATTTTCACAGAGTGGCTTTTATTTATTACAGTTAAAGAGAGAATCTCATATCTGTATTTGAGCGCATTTAAATCACAATGTCTTTAAAATGGGACTGTAAACATGGGATACCAAGCATCTTATAACATCCTTGGTTTGAAATGCAGACTGTAGTTTAGGATTTATCATTTTATTTTCTTGGTAGCTACATCAATACTGCATCTAACAGCAGCAGGCAGATCTTTTGAGGGCAAAATGACTTAAAAGCACTAAACAACAGGAAATGCTTGTGACCAGTTCTGAAGACAAAGAGCTTTAGCAATGACAAAGCCCAACACACAAACACAGCAGTTTATTTATGCTAACCACGAATAAGCAAATGCTGATAATAATGTCTGATGGTACGTTTCTGTTTCACATTTCCATGAATTTGGATCCGCATAGTCCGCAACATCACTGGCTGAAATGTATCCCCAAACCATGACAGAGCCTCCACCTTGCTTTACTGATGGCAGTAGACACTGTCGTACCTGACCTGAATTGAAAATTTGGATTCATCACCTCATTTTTACTCTGCTTCCTCACATAATTTGGTATATCTACAGCCTTTTCTCTTTGTTTCCCTTCTTCATAGCCACTTTTCCACCTAGACCATTTTTGGCGAGGTTTTGGCGAACAATAGAAGGATAAATTGAAGGGCCAGATGCATCTCTCAGGTCCCGAGTCAGGTCTTTGTTGGATTTTTAGTTTATTTCTTAAGGACATGACTTGCAGATACTGTTCATCTGGAATAGATTCTTTCTTTCCCCTGTACATGTGCAGTTTCCTCCTTTTTTTAAGGACACGCTGCACACAGATATGCCAAGTTTGCTGATAATAGTTTTTTCAGAATCACCTTGTTAGGACAAAAAAAACCAAAACACTATTTTATGTCTGTCAAACTATACTGTGAATGTGTTGTGTGTATGTGACTGAATGTGGAAAAAGTAGGACATTGTAAAGAGCATTTCCAGAAAAGAATTTCAACACTTTTTGTCAGGATGTTGTTGTTTTTTGTGGGGGGGTTTACACTAAAAGAAAGATGATTTACTAACTAATTGGCTCTACTTCCAAACATGGTCCCTCCTCAAGAAGTCCAAAAAATCATCTATTGGAGATTTAAGTGACTCTATACCATAATATTGTAGGTGATAAATATGACTGACATCAAAGAATAGCCAGTTGCCCCCTAAAAAACATTGCCAGTGGGTTTACTTTTCATCTTGCTGCAGTGATGTAAAGTGATGCAGAGTGTGCTCTACACTCTGCATCACTGTTGTGTGGTCAGAGGGAAGAAGCAATGCTCACTCTCTCTGTTTGAAAGTTTCAAGCTTGTTGAGCTTTTGATCACACCCAGCGGCAGCAGCAGTGGAGGGTGTGATGTCAAATTGTACTGACACACTGTACGCGTTTGGCTGTCAGCATATGTATTTTTAATTTAGCTTTTTATTGCTGTTTTATGATCCACTTTAAAGATTGTTTACTAAAGTCAAGGTTGCATTTTTTATTTTTTATTTTTTTTAAAGAAAAGAAAAAAGGTCAGGACGATAGGATGGACTGTCAAAGCATGTAAGGGAACAAGTATTTTTTATGATATAAAAGATGATGAGATGGCTGGAGGACATGGAGCTAAATGTCATGCTTATCACCAAGGTTACGGTTCAGAAGCTTTTGTGTCTGCTCGTGTTTTATTGTGTTTGTACTTTACAGCCCAACGTATTTTTTAACACTAAAGGGCAGATGATTAACCAAAGTGGATTACAACAAAACAGAACAAACCTGTGATTTGAAATTACACACACAAAGAGCAGCTGCCATCTTTTATCCTCAAGGTTCTTTCTCCTCAGACCCGGAGCCAAGGACTTTAAAAGCTATTTCCAGCCGCCTCCTCCGTCAATTTCCTGTGACGGGGGTAATTTTATCTCCGAAAAAGGATGGGTGTTCCCACAATAACCTCCATGGCTCTTATCAGACACACACCACCTCTGCCACTGAAAAAAAAGGAAACTACTCCAATCATCTGATATTCTCCCCCGCACCCCTTGTGGAGTGGGGATATCTCAAATTCCAGCAGATCAGGGCAAAAAGTGATATGAATGAAATGTTCCAGAAAATATGACCAAAACAGTTCCAAGTTGTCAGACTTTATAATGAAAGAAAAAGAAGTGAAAAATCATATCTAAAGAAAATCGGGTAGCCTGTAACAGCTTGAGCATTTTGACTTTAAGCTATTGGAATTACCTGACAAAGGGAGGCTACGTGCTGGACCTCCTCTTTTAAGAAGTTTCCCCAAAGTTTTCTGTCTTTATAAATTAAATATCAAATGTGTTTTTCAGCATTAATATTGCATTGCACTTCACTTGGTAATTATGTTAGGCCTCAGTTACTTTCTACCCTGTTTCTGTTTACCACGCAACCTGCCTTTTTAAAGCCACAACACATTCACTGTATACTGTACATGCTCATAAAATATGAGAACAATCTGTGTCTAAATGTACTTGTGTTGCATATTCATAGCTCATCATTGCTTTTATTTATTTTTGACTATATGCTGTCTGGTTTTAATGCATTCTTTCACAAAATACAGCCATGCACAGATTAGACACAAAGAGAAAAAGAAGTAGCTTACAGAAACGAATTAAAGTTAAGTGACGTGACATGTGTGGTGCCTTGAATCAGAACTTATCCTGAGGCAGAGATATATTTTAAGCCTCACTCTTACTGAAGACAGCAAAACAAGCCAGTGGTCTGAAAAATAAAGTGTGGCTTTTAATGTGATTAGCAATAATCCGTCTTTAACTTGAAGGATAATGTATAATATTCGGCTCAATGGGATTTTTTTTATCCTGGACTTAAAGTTGTATTCTGTTGTATGTGTTTTTTTCTTCTTTTTTTTATTTTCACCTCAGCAGCTCTACTCCTGTAACAAACAGTCAATTTATCAGTTTGCAAAGTGATTGCAAATTTCATTTTCTCACCATCTAGGCACGCAATAAATGCAATTTCTTCATAACAGCTCAAAAGAGATGATTGAAATTAGTTCTTTTAATTGCATACCCTTCCCATTTCATTGAGACAAAGTACAAATACAGTTCATTTCAGCTTCTCTCAGCTACCAAAGCAAAACACAAAAAAGCAAATACCTTAAAGCTGCATTATGCTGGCATGCCCCACTAAATAACCACATGAGTGGATCCCAATTCATTTAAAATTCTGCCACTAGAACACTGCCTACACCAAGAAGAGAGACCACATTGCACCTCTTTGTTCTGGATTCTTGTGTAATACAGCACTGATACATTTCTCAGATCTGCAACGACCGGTCAGCTAGTGGTGCCCAGAGTTCAAACCAAATCCAACAAACTGACTTTTAACCAGTGCACACTTCAGTGATTCAGCCCTGTTTGGGACTTAGAGCTGCCCCAACTCAAGCTATTTTTAAAGCCAAGCTAATGACTTTTTTTTTCTACTGCTTTTACTTAATATGGACCTTGTACTTATTTAATAAATTCAGATTTAATCTTACCTGCTCTTTCAGTCAACTGGTTCATATTTTATTACGTTATTTTCTTTATCTTTTACTTTTTATTTTCCTGTCTTTGGCTTTTAAAGTGTTCTTTTCAGTCTTTTTTTTAAATTTGCATTTAATATTCTTATGAAGTTTTCCTTTCTTTTAAATATTTCAGCAGATTATGGAGAGCCCATTGAAATCCCTTTGTGTATAAACTGTGTGTGGCGTGCGTGTGTAGACGTTAATGCCTTCATGTGTATGTTTTCTTTTGTGTAAGTGCGCGAGAAAAATCGAGCGAGCGCGCTCACAAGTTAATGAAGCGGTCACACGTGCTTTGTTTTCCCATCTGTTGTCAGTGTCCTCACAAGGTACTCTGAGTGATGTCAAACAGCAGGAGGACTATATATTTCAACAAGAACTTCATTTAACCAACGAGCCCTGTCAGAAGTAAATGTCAAGATGTTTGAGGGTGAAAATGACTGAATAACAAAGTTGGAACATGTGACAGAAATCCCTCTTTTGTTTTAGACGTGTATCCTCTCGTATAACTGTTAAGAAATGCTTGAAACTTGGGACACATGAACATGAACTGCAGTAGTATTGCTCAAGCAGATTCAAAGTATGACATGGTTTGCTTGGCCTAAACAATTTGTCTTGCACACTTTCTTGGCTTACACAGGCAGTATTTAAAAACCTCTGCGCAGGTAGGAGACACGAGTGCCATCCCTTTTGTTTTGAGTTTTTTGGGGGGGTTTGTGTTTTTGTTTTGTGGTATAGGCGATAATTAGCTTGTATAATAACTGTAGGGTGTGCTGACCTGTGCTATTTCTCTCTGGTTGAATGGAGGGAGAGCGGGGAGAAAGAAAATCACGATAATTAGATGATGCACTGACCTGTAGCCTTCCTGCTAATTTTTCTTCTCTGCCTAAATTTGCTGAAACAGGCAACATGAGGCGGTAGAGGCACCCACATTAAATCTAATGACAAAGAACATCAAGCCCATCATTGGAGGCAAAGCAGGTTCTAAAACAAAAGAATGATAAACAGGAAGGCAGTGGGAATGTTTGTAGGCTTATTTATTGGGTGCACATATATGTAATCATAATCACTGATTTTGGTTAGGTTCAGTTTCTCCGATTATATCACTGCATGCCCCTTTTCCAAGGACATATTACCAACTACTAACACATATTTCAAAGCCCTTGTAAAAGGAGAAACACACTCAGTCTTGATATTTTATTTAAGGGTGCTTAGCAAGGCTGAATAAACACCATTTGTGTGTGTGTAGTACGTGGCTAAAAATGTCCCCTGGTTAAATGACACTTTGGAAATGTTACGTGTATTTCCCTGCACGCTGCTTTGGTGCGGTGGTTGGAAATCTTTATTCTCTATGTTGCAAGCATGCTTGGGTAGATTAATCAGCAGCAGAAAAGCTCTAACATTGTTTTTATTCAAATCATCAGGTTTGACCTAAGTGAATGTGCATGTGCTGGACATTAGAGGTGACACTGCTGGAACCAAGATGTATAAATGGGTATACTTGGGATCCTCCAGTGGGGATCATGATGATTGGGGTTGATACCGAGAGGCACACAGAAATAGCACAAAAAAGTCAGTTCCTCCAGCTGCTGCTTGAGGCTGCCTCCAAAAGCGAGTCAGTCCCAGTAGATAGCATCTTAAAATGCCAAACTTTAAAGCAGAAAAACATGTTTACAGCCCTGTGCTCTATAGCTAATTCCCACTTCTAAACAACTATACAGGAGTGTTGTTTTTGTTTTCTTTTAACATGACTCACTATTTTCTGGAAGAGAGTTTTATACAATCTAAGACATTTTCCTCCATATTTCAAAGCTATGACATCACAAAAATGTGACTGGTCAGTGTTGATCATGGAAAAATATTAATGGGATATCTCATTTGTGCTATAATCAGCTGATTTCAGTTCATGTGCAGGAGGAGGAAAATGTGGTGATAGAAACATTGTCTTTCTTTTGATAGCACAAGAGGACAAGCCCCTGATGTGTCTAGGTCAGAAGCAAGCACATTACCACTAACACAACCTCAGTTCTTTGAAACCCTCTACACAAAAAACATGCTAACACAAAGCTAGTCAAGAGCACAGAATGAAGATAAAGTTAAGCGCATGCTGACCCCAGCCCAGCAGCCAGAGTCTGAAGTTCAACAGGTAACAGAGGCAGTGACGTTGTAGCCTCCATTTCATATTTATAAAGTAGAATTACTGTGGCGATCGAGTGAGTTTTTTTTCAACTTTGCTTTGTGTTCTTGACACGTTACATACATAAATAGTTAAGGAAAGATTGTATATGTGTCCTCATTCAGTCCTTGTGTTCAGAACTGTAGCCTGTGGTTTATATTCTTAACTTGTAAGTATGAGACAATGTATTTCCATTCATTTTACAGAGAAAGTAATGTAACGAGTAGTGTAACAAATTACGTTCTCTGGCAAGTAATCAAAGAACCCATGCATTACTTAGAAGAAAAGTACTGAGTAATGTGTAATCCGTAACTTGTCTTGAGTAAAGACTCCAACACTGGTTATGATTCAACAAAGTTAAGCTGAAAAACAGTGGTCCCTCGTTTATCGTGGGAGTTACGTTCTAAAAATAACCCGCGATGGGTGAAATCCGCAAAGTATCCAACTTTATTTTTTACAATTATTATACATGTTTTAAGGCTTTATAAAACCCCTCACTACACACTTTAGACAGTTTTCTCAGACAGGCATGAACATTTTCACACTTTTCTCTCTTGTTTAAACACCCTCAAAGTTCAAACCTTCGTAGAAAAATAAGTCCAGTGTTACAGAATGAAACCAAAGATCAAACCCTGTTTTCAGGTCCAGAACATGAGAATAGAGCAGCTGCCAGAGAATTTAAAATTAATGAATCAATGGTACGGAAGTAGAGGAAGCAAGAAGAATGAGTTGAGTAAAGTTTGACTTATCTGACTGTTTTGTTTTTCTTAATGTGCCTTAAAATCCCCAAAATATGGTAAATTCTATCTTCCTTTAGCATGTCCAGAAGTTCAACTTTTTGTGCGATGGTTAGCATCTTCCTCTGCCTTTTGGGTGCTACCACAGGTGCCTTTGATGGTGCAAAACGTTTCGTCGACATTGTTGTGTTTGTTGGGGAGAAAACGTACAAACATACAGTACAGCACTTCAGAGTCACACTGCTAGCGATTGAAAATGTATGTAAATTTGACAAGATGAACACATTCTGTACTGTACAGGAGACACGGCACGAGATTGAGTGACAATGGTTTTCAGCCAATCAGGACGCAGAACACAAT
>VUQG01007658.1:3543-21456 GCA_015106755.1 Etia nguti
TAGCTTCTTTGAGACAACTGTCCCCTTACTCTTTCATTATGTGAAACTCTGGACATGTTTAATATGAACATGAACCATTACAATATTACATTTGCCAATATGACATTTATGACACATTTATGACAATAATCCTCCCAACCAGAAGCGTGTGTATAAGAACGTAAAATTGCACATTACTGTCCTAATTGAAATTATCCACTACATGTTGATGATTTACATTTTGAGCATTGGTTTGTATTTACTTCGTGTCTCAGTTCAGTATAGCCCCTGTAGTGTATTGGAATTCCCAGGTCCCTAGAAGTGAGAATAGAACTGAGAATTGTGGGATTATTAGTGGGAGGTGCTTAGATAACAAAAGGCCATGCACCAGGTGTGGTACGCAACGTCTTGTTCAATGAATGGGGTTGATTTAACAGAGCCCTCTAAGCTATGAGCAGTAAATGCACTATGGGTAAGTTCTACACTTGCTGTAGTAGGTGTTTGCGTGTTATAGGAACGCCAATCAAAATTATCTCCTCCAATTAGTCACTATAGCTGATAACTCGTAGGCTAGATATTTTCTTTAGAGGTATGTCATAAACTTAGTTTAAAGAAAAACAAAACAAACTGGTGTTAATGATGTAACTTTTCACTCATTGTGTCATTTTATTTATACAGATCATTGTTAAAGGAATTTTAACCTCCCTGAAGTGTTGGCATTTATGTGTTTGGCAATTATTGAGCATGTTTGTTGCATTAATGTCATTGAATTCATGTTTCCACTCCTGTTATATTAATGCTATGTGCGATTCTACTAGTTTTTTGAAATTTCAGTCAAGTGTCGAGAGTTTTTTAACTGTTTGTACTTTTTTTTGTTGTTGTTTTCTTAATATCCATTTTAGATATTGTGTTAGGTAGCAGCTGCTGTGTTCACTGGGAGGAGTCAGGTTTGTGGTGGCATTTGGTGTGTCTGTAGTTTTGGAGTGTGATCACTCAGTTAGGGCAGGTAGTAATTTTAATAGTTCTCTGCACTGTGCTAGAACCCCTGTCCTTTGTTTCCTCACTAAAGTCGTAGTGGGACCAGTGGATGTGGCCACCTCTGCAGGGCCACACCTCCCTAGTGTCCTTTTCATCTCTGTCCTGTTTGTTACTTCCTGTTTATTTTGATACTCTGCTGTCTTTTGTGCTTTTCCTATAGTTTTACTTCCACCTGTCTCGTCTTCTTGATTGATTTCTTGATTTCTGCTTCAATCTCCCTTCAGTCCTTTGCCAGAGTGTCTGCGTTTGTTATGTCGTGCGCTTAAAATTTTTAGAAATTTACTTTGCTTTGTCTGTAAGTCTTGCATTTGGGTCCTTTTTAATAATGTAATGTATACTTTATTGATCCCCGTGGGGAAATTCCTCTCTGCATTTAACCCATTCACTCAGTGAAGCAGTGGGCAGCCACCAGTGCAGCGCCCGGGGAACAGTGTGTGGGGGCGGTACCTTGCTCAGGGGTACCTCAGGGTAGCCGTTCAGGGGAATCGAACCCCCGACCTTCCGATCACGGGTCTACCACTCTACCTACTGAGCTATCCCTGCCCCTGCCCCCTTTTGCCACACTAGGGTACAGATTCATTGGTGTTTAGTGTTTAGTTTTTAAATGAAACAACTGACTATTACATTCCTCAGATTTTACTCCAAAAAAAGAATAATGATAATGAATTTATGTTTGATTAATGAAATATTAACTATTTATCTCAAATGTCAAATGAATGAGATTTATAACCTCTGTGCATGGTGTCTAATAAATTGAAGAGGTAAGCGAGAGTAGGCCTGTGGGTGAGTGTAACTTACCGCTCCCCCTGTCTCCCTCCACTCTTGGGATTGACCAAGACCAGGAGTGGGTGAGTGCCTGGAAGTGGGGTGATCTGGATAGAGGAAGGGCACAGACAGATTCGGGTAGCTGCTATCCAGCTTTATTTACACCGTGCAGGAATGACAGGTGCAGAGTGAGCAGCCAGCATACCTGGAGTGCTTGTCCATCTCCAGGGGAGAATTTAAAAGTCTGACTGGTGTCATCGGGGCTGGTGCTGGGAGGTGATTCCCCCTCCCCTCGCTTCACCACAGAATGACGGTCCTGAGAATGAAGGTGAAGAAATGGACTGTGTACAGCTCACATTCATTAAATTAAATAAAATTTTTGTTATAAAATGACAAATGTATCTAACCTAGTTTGTATGACCTGTCTCTAAAAAACTAAAAACCAACTACAAATCAAATGTTGTCCAAGTCCATGAAAAAGCAGCTGGATAGCACAGTGGCAACATTAGTGTCTTTGGAACAATAGCTTGGGATTCTGATTCCAATCACGGCATGCCATTCACCGAGCGGTCATCAGATACCATACTGGAATAATAAACTGTCCACAGGCGACAGATGCCCCTTATGTTGAGATGCAACAACTCCTCAGAATGTACAGAGGTCTCCACCTGAAGTCCAGCACCCTGAGGCTCTATGAGCAACAGACAGAGGGAGGGCGAAGATTAGTGAGTGTCAGTCACAACCCAGGAGGAAAAAATAAGCACCCATGAATACAGATGGATGATGGCCCCCAAAGATGAGCTGCTCCAACAGTGCCTTAGACAGCTAAAGACAGACGGTGATAAGGAAAAGGAAGGAAGAACTATCATGGAAGACCAGCCTCTGTCAACAGACAGAGGAAGAAGCTGACATCAAGAAATTCTACCAGTGGCAAGAAAAGGACCGAAGGAAAAGAAAGAACAGAGGCTCTGATCATGGCAGAATAAGAACAGGCCCTAAGCACCAGATCCACAGAGGCAGGAGTCTACCATACAGACAGGGCACAAACTGCAGATGCTCTAACGGACCTAAGATTCAAGCTGGGGCAGTGTACACTGAAAGATGTAACCAAGTGGCTGAGATAGTGTACAGGAATATCTGTGCCACATGGGGACTAGAAGTCCCCAACTCCTGATAGGAGACACCACCAAAGGTGGTTGGGAACATCAGGGCTAAGGTCCTGTAGAACTTCGAGTTCCAGACAGACAAGCAATTGCTGGACAAACAAGTGGTGGCTGGCAGGAGCAGAAGTTTACAGTTGTAGATGTGGTAATCATTAGAAGCTTTAACCCTGAAACTGGAAAAGTGGCTCCAGCAGATTCCAGAAACAACAGAGTTCTCTGTCCAAAAGAGTGCAGTCCTCGGAACAGCTAAAATACTCTTTAGTAGTCAGAGTCCAAGGCCATGTAAGGCTCGAGGACCCACGCTTGATATATATCAGTTTGTCACTTATGGATTTGTGTGAGAAATTAAGAAGCGAGAAGCATAAAAATACTCCAATAATTATTTTCACCACTAAAACAATCATTGCTTTTAATAATAATTGCTGAGTGTGAAAGAGACGAACATGTTTGGAGGATGTAACTTGGCCATGCAGTGACAAAAGGAAGTTTTATAAATAACGATATGTCACAAACACAGTTGCTTCACCAATCTTGCCATCCATTTTCTGATGCTCATCCAGTCAACAATCAAACTGCTCAGAGGTAGGTAGAGGCAGAGGTGTTCAACTCTGATTTCCTTTGATTAACCTTCCAGGACCTCCACAGGGAGGCTTTTAGGAAACATTCAGTCATTTCAGACAGAACATGAAATAGCTGCATAGCCATACACAGCAAATGTATAATGGCTGTGCATTATACCAACATGACATTAAGTCATTATTCCTGTCACATTTGCCTCCTGTCTGGTGTCAATATACCAGTGGATGTGGATGTGTAACTTTTCAAAACTAGAACAGGGAATGTCACAATGCAACTTCTCCAAGCTTCTAAACTAACTCCCTGCCAACGTGATAAACTCTGACCACATATTTTTTGCTAAATTGATTTTTAAAGAATCTGCTAAATGTTAAACTGGTGAATTAAAACTATTTGAGTTTTTGCTGTATGCACACTCTTGTGCAGAGGAATGCATTCTTACCAAGACGACAGGGCAGATATAGGAGGGCAACAGAGTGTGGTCCCTCAAGGCTCCTCCATCGCACTCTGGCTTCACATTAGATGCACACTTATTATGGAGCTACAACAGAGAGGAAAGCCAGAAACATAAGAACTGTGGGCGTCATCCATCTGTGAGACTGAGTCTGTCAAACACTACCAGTACGAAAAGCTATTCTTCTGAGGGCATTCTCAGTAACTGGCTGTATTGATTGTTTGACAGGTCATATAGGACCAGTCAATAAGCTATCACTTTGTATTTCTGAGCAAGATATCTTTAATACTGATACGAGAGATTTGTGAGAGCTTTGGCTGTGGGTTTTTGATAATAAGGAAAATTCAAAGTCAGCACTGACACCTAGTGGATCTGAAGTGCAACGATGAGTAAAATATATGAAGGTCTGTGTATTCATGTATCACGTTATGCAGACGTTACAGTTTCAGTTATGTTGTGGTTTGTCTGATAGTAGTTGCCAGAGGATTAGGTATGTACTAAGAGAAGTAATGTACATGGGGTTACCAGTGGTTCACTCAGTACAAGCTGTACTTCAGATACTTTAATTAGTTTCACTGCTAAAATAATTACTGCTTTTAGTAATAATGTACTAATATATAGCTTTATATTATTATGGATAAAACTACCATCAGTATATAGATACCTGTATACATATGCATCTCCAGTTGCACTATTAGAGTGACTAATCAATCAACAATTATGATCCAGTAATATAATATATATGATTATGATTATTAAGTACCCCAAGTGAAGGGTAAAAATAGCCTTAAATACCACCTTTTTCTGGCTAGCTTTTTGCAATTCAGACAATAAATTTGCACAGACACATTAAAAAAAACAGTAAAAAATTGTTTTATGGAGAAACTGGGAATAGAGAACAACAGTAATACAAACACTTAAAACTAACTAACCTAGCTTAAAATATCTGTTTAGGCTGTGCAAACGTTTCTTTAATTAATTATGTTCTTCTTATTTTTTCTTTTTAAGGAACTGTCATCCATGTTCTTAAGGCTTTAGAGCTTACTTTGCTTTCACTTTAGCTAAGCAGCCTTTCCCTCGTCTTCATCTTTGTCCATATCTACTGCTGTCTTTCTCTGTAAGGCAGTGTTGATACTGCTGTGTACTTCTAGAGATTAATGTTTCCTGTTAATAGTTCATCTGAGTTTATATAAGGCAGCGACTCACAGTGATCTGACACCAGACACAGTGCAGGCCAGTGAGGCCCTGGTAATATTTGATGCTTCTGTGACAGCGGTCACACTTGGTAGGAGAGTTACCCTCCATCCATACATGCTGCATAGCCTAAAGAAAAAACAGAAGAACAGGACATTTTTCATTCAAGTATTTAATGCTTTTAAATTTTGTATTCAATGGTACATGCTCATATTAGTTCAAATTCATTCATATTTTATTTCACAAATATTGCTGAACACCTTTTAAAAATATCGCAGAACTAGTTTCAACATAAAATCTAATAAATGAAAAGCAGCTATGAAATGCTGGTACTCGCCAGCACTGCTTATCTAAAGAGAAAACATGCATGAATAGAGCAACAATAATAACACTAACAGCTAAGGCACATTTTTCAAACTAAAAGGCAAAAGCATCTCTGCTGGCCTCAAGAATTTTGCTAAAACCTTGTTGTGCATATTACAAACCTCTTTCATTACCTCAGCAAAGCTCTGATCCACAATAACAGTGGTTTTACAGCTGCCACTAATGGTCACGTTTGCCCTTCAGTATCTATCTGTAGATTTTTTTTCAAAGCACTTCAGTCTGGTTCACTTCAGTCAATTGTATTTCCCATTCATGTGCTTATTGCACATTAGTCATCTCTGCTGTTGTAGAGATGTGAGGAAATGAGTGACACAAAATTATTCAGTCATATGACTGAAGAAATATTTTTTTTAATCTTGTAAAAGCTATTATCTTATTGCTATTTTGGGAACAAAGTATTATTATGGGGAGAAATAAACGTACAAACACAATTCCAAAAAACTGTGTAAAATGGAAATGAATAAATTAAATGCAATTTTTGCAAATTTCATTTTATTTATTTCATTTCATTATTTCTATTCACAACAGAGAATTGACAACATATCAAATGTTTAAAACAAGAAAATGTACAAATTAAAGAAAAATTAAATTCATTAAATTAAAAATAAAAATTCATGCCATTAAAAACTCCATTTGATGGCAGCAACATTTCTCAAGAGAGCTCTGATTGGGTCAAAGAAAATCAGTATCAGAATACTTTAATAATCTCTAAGGAAATTATGTAAAGGAGAAAGGGCTGGATTAGTAGGTTGTACTAAAAAGAAACAACTGGAGGAACAGTATGCAGTGAATTAGGTTAACTGGCAACAGGTCAGTAACACAAACAGGTAGAAAAAGAACATCTTAGAGAGGCAGAGTTTCTGAGAAGCAATGGTGAGCAGAGATTTGCCAATCACACAATTTTAGAGATGTCAGGTCTGAAAAGTCCTTTCCAGTTAAAAAGTTTTGAAATGGAGAAAATAAATTAAGGGCTCACAGTGGAAATAAAAAACAGATTACCAAAACAGTTCATCGGTAATCCAATATATTAAGTTAATAATTAGAGAGAGACTTTGCTCGAGGCTACCACGAAGCTCTAATAAGTCCAAAAGGAAGGAAATGTGCACTACAAAGCATAATCAGCATGTGACCTGAGTCAGTGTAATCATTCTCAACTGCTTCAGCGTGTCAGTGCTAAAACATAGAGAACGTTACATGACCTCAAAGGCAATCCCATGATCCTCGCTGCTCTTTTAAAAGAGACCACGAGCCAGCAGGAATCTGCTCGACAGGCTGCTCGGTATTCCTGTCTCATTACCCAGCAGCAATAGTGCGTGCAGAATGAACCCTTTCATGAGACTTGATTGTACTTACGTTGGTGTGTCTGCGTGACTTGGCGTAGGTGCTAATACAGGCAGCGATGTCTTTGGACACACAGCGTTCATGTACTGTGTATTTGCATACTAAAAAAAACCCCAAAAAACAAGTGTAAAATTACTTTATATCATAAACAAGCTGCAGAATTTTTAAACAGTCTTTCTTAAACCTATTTGTCTTGTCCAGTAACTCCAACTAAAAACATAACTAGCAGGGAATTTAATAAGAAGTTAACTACACTAAAGATCATTTCAATCTATAAGTGCTTGCAATCAACAGCGACAATAACATCAGCCCTTCAGAAGCGGTTCCTACATGGGAGAATTCAATAATGAAATTACACATAATGGCATCGTTAATGTGTTTTTAATGCTGGCTGTGAGGACTTTTAATCGAAAACAACACTGACTCAGACACACTCAGGCATGACAAACGGCCTAAATTTCAGTCTGCTGTAGGGAGCAGAAGAAAGAGCAGACAAAGACATAGTGACAGTGACGCTGAGAGGAGGAAGTCAGAGCAGGAGGATAATGGACACCAGGAGACGCAAAAGCAGACAGACCAACAAGCAGACACTGGGAGGCGCAGAGACTCACAGGAGCAGCAGAGGCCCTGTTTGCGCACTCCGAGCAGCATGGTATGGCAGTAGTTACAGTAGGCTGGTTTGTTGAAGTGCTTGAGACGCCAAACATGCTGCCCATCTTCCTGCACATTCTAGAAAAACACAACAAGAGCGAGAATTAATATGGGACACGATTCATTCTCCTAACAGGACCATCCCGACTAAACTTGAGCAACACTTAATTTCAGTGAAATAGAGCATGTTTTCTCTGCTGAATAACTGACTTAGCGTCTATACATACTCCTGTAAGAAAAACCAGGAAAGAAAAAGGCCATGTCTGAAAAATGAAGCCAGTGTGGAAGTATCAAAAACTGCAATTCTTCTAAAGACCTCTTCAGGCTGGCTCCAAAAGAGAGTCAGTCCCTGTGTAATCCCTGTATAAAAATGCCCAACGAGCATCTTTAAAAAAAACACGTTTACAGCCTGGTGCAAAAACAATGTTGTTGTTCTTTATGGAAAATGTATCCTTTCGGAATAACCTTTATGGTGACTACAATTGCCTGATCTTAACAAAGGCAGCGATTAGCAGTCAGGCTTGTAGCATTGTAGTCTCCATTTCCACCTGTAGAAAATCATTGTGGTGATCTCTTTGGACTAGTTTTTATCTTTGATTAGTGTTTCCAGTTTTGTGTTGATACATTCAAAGTACAGAAAAAATTGTGTGTCCGCATTAGGATAGGTATTTTTGTTTATGTGTGGAAGAGTAGCTATGGTAACTATGCATTCCAGGTCAATTTATGGAGTAACTCGAAAGTAATGAAATGAATAAGAGTAGTGTAATGGTAATGACAAAGGAAATACAATATATTTTCTTTATTATGATATATTAGATTTCAGAAAGTAATATAAGCAATCATCCGATCAATCAACCGAATTTCCCGGAGGAACCCACCTGAGGGATTAATAAAGTTTTATCTAATGTAATCTAATCTAATCATAAGCAACATGCAACTCAGGTGCACACAATAAAGAGAAAAGTCTAAAATCTAAAACATTTACTTATCCGTTGAGTAACAACCCTACAGTTCAATACAAAAACACCAGAATTGTATAGAAATGCTTTTAAACATTGTAAGAACAAAGTAAACATACACTTTTCCAAGCACATACCGTATCCATGCCCAGCAGGACGAGTAAAGGGATGGTGGTGAGGCCTCCTCTGATCCACTCCTCTAGGGTGACCGTCCCATCTCGGTCATAGTCGATCTCTTCCATCATCTCTTTCAGTATCTAAAGAGACAGAGATACACTTCAGCTCATAAGTATTTGACGATGATACATATGTTTGCAATTTTTTAACCACAGGGGATTTTAAATCAGGCAAACCAGACATAACTGAAATGCAGAGTTAGCACAATAATTCCCTCTAAATGTCAGAAAACCCCCAGAATAAAGTGAGATAAAGTGGTTTTTGTACATTGTGTACAGCACGGTAAATTAGACATATGTTCTCACTGGGTCTTAACTAAAACTGCTGCAACAAAAGAATGGTGTATTGTTTTTGTTCATTACATAGTCAAGCTAATGCAGCTACAAATCAAGTTTTGTGAAAATGTGCATAAAAGTTTTGTTGTTGTTCTTTTACTTTTTTAGAATTAAAATCCACTTTATGGGTGACATCTGAGGTTTTGACAGACATCAAGGCTGCGTAAACATTCGCATAGAGGCCTCTATATATGTTTCTCTTTCTGTTCACCATCAGACTTTATTGCAACTGGGAATGTGTTTGCTCACCGGTCGCAGTTCTGTTGAATCCCACTCCAGATACTCTGCCACATGCACCATCTGATTAATGATGCGATCCAGCTCCTATGTAAAGACAAACCATAACTTACTGGACAAAGAAGCTATCATTTTAGCTTTTAGAATAGCTTCTCATTTCAAGCACGGAGCAAATACCAGTCTTTTCCTGCTTGGGATGTGAACATGTTTTTTAGTCATTGTTAACGGAATTGTTCAGAACATGAAATACAAAGTAAAACAAAGTCTGAATGTTTTATGCATTTCCCTCTTTGTATAACCTGTATCTGTCTGTTTATGTGATCTCTGTGACATGTGGCTAATATTAAACTTAAGAGATCCATTACAGATAATCTTATGTAAACACAAGGCTGTCACTGAATGTTGAGGTTACTATTCTTGGAGCTGCTGTGTACAAAGTGAAAAGAGAAGGAACAAAACACAGAGACTGAAAGACAGGGCGAGACTGAGAGAGACGGAGAGGAAACACGAGGGAGATGCAAAAGCAAATGGAGTCCACTTACCGAGCTGTCCAGGACCCCATTGCCGTCTGTGTCGTACAGCCGGAACATGACTAGAGGGAAACGAGAGAACAGAGATCCCATGATGACTCAGATAATTAGTAGCTCTCAGAAGCTGTAACATTCATTCTTGGACTTTCTCCAGATGGACACAGGGTTAAAGAAGTGCTTCTTCTGTACCGCAGCAATGGAACTAAATAGAAGATTAGCCTTGTTAGTCAGTGCCAATATAGCCACAGACAGTAAAGAAGTGAGTTGGGCACAGCGGGGCTTAAGCATGTCACTGACCTGCCCTTTGAGGGAGGTGTTAGTGGTGTATCTAAGGCTCTGTTGACACAGTCAGATGGAGGGAATAGCCTTATAAATCTTTCTGTCAACCTAAGCTAGCAGGCTAGCTTTAGAGGCCTGACCACACACACTGCACATGTCAGCTGCTCCCACCTCCCATCATACCACCCCCCACCACACACACACACACACACTTCCATCCCTGTCACTCACACTCCAACTTGTCCTCAGGCGTTCCCCTCTCCAGCAAGGAAAGGTAGCAGACGATGTCCTTGAGAAAGACCACCTGGGGTGACGGCAGTGGGGAGGCTCTCTGAGGTGATGGGCTCCTCCGCAGTGACAAATGCTTTTCAGAGTGGGTCCTCTCTGTTGATGTACAACACAAACATTCAAAGCTACTCACAGCACCCATCACTCTTTCTACTCCGCTGAGTTTCCTCTGGTGAAATTAAATATACACAGCAAAAGCACCAGTAAATTATACATTTAAGCATTTGTATGACACTTTTGGAGAACACTGATCCCTGTGCATGTCCCTGAGACAGTGGAGAACCGGTGGACAAAACACCTCACTGTACAGCTGCAACAGCAGCCATGTGATGGGATGTAAATGGCACCTACATGGAGCAATTCAAGTTAAATCAATTTCACATTGCAGCACTATCAAAACACATGGCTTATTCTGTTGCCTCAACATTTAAAGCATTCACCGAACTGCATTCTGAGTCTGCGGTTGAGTCTTGCCTGCTCACGCTCAAGCCATAAACAGACTCAGCGGACTCAACTCTGTTCTCGTCACTGGCTCATTCCGCTGGAAGCTCAGCTTTCAAGACACAAAGCTCTGCTGCTCCACAAACCAGACTCAAACCAGACAAATTAACCCAGCGATGTGCTTCGCTTCAAGGTACTGCTGATCCACCTGTTAACAAGTCAAGTCAAGTGGCTTTATTTTCATTTCAACCATGTACAGTGGCACAATACACAGTGAAATGAGATAGTGTTTCTCCAAGACCATGGTGCTACATGTAACAGACAATCAACACAGGACTACATGGTAAATGGTAAATGGACTGATTCTTATATAGCGCTTTTCTACTCTCCCGGAGTACTCAAAGCGCTGTATACAACATGCCTCACTCACCCATTCACACCCACTCATACAAGCACTTCTAAAGTCAAGTGCAACTAATAAACATTCACACACATTCACACTCCGATGAACGCATCGGAGGGCAATTTGGGGTTAGTATCTTGCCCAAGGATATTTGGCATGCAGACTGGGGGAGCCAGGAATCGAACCACCAACCTTCCAATCAGTAGCTGATCTGCTCTACCACCTGAGCCACAGCCACCCAGGACATAAAGTGCAAGTGTGCAAAAACTGAAAAAACAGTGCAACACCAGATAGACCAGAACAATACTTGAGGGAATGGGATGTATGAAGGTATGTGTGTGTGTGTCAATCCAGTCACAGAGTGTTCAGGAGTCTGACGGCTTGGGAAACGAAACAGTTTTGCAGACCGGCAGTTAGGGCCCGAATGCTCCAGTACCTCTTGGCATAAGGCAGTGGGGTGAAGTGTGTGCGTGTGAGGGGTGCATGGGGTCCTCAACAATGCTGGTGGCTTTGCGGATGCAATAAGTAATTAGTCCGGAGTGGCTGCTGCGTGCTACTGCCGCGGTGCCATTTTTCCAGTAACCAAGTCTCTCTCGCTTCATCAACTTCTCCTGCAGCACCTTGGGTCTTACCTCAGCCCACAATTCTCATGCTCTTTCTGCCGAAGCCATTGCCCACACCCGAAGTCTTCTCCAGTGAGTTGGACAAATGTGGAGCTTTTTTGACCCTGTGTCTGGTCACATTTCGACAGCAGTGTTGTACATATGCTTCGGATGGTTCTAAGATCATTTCACACCTGAAGTGGGACCAAGAGGTGTTAAACACAAATCCAAATATCACCTATGATGAGTTTTTGTCCAAGTTTAAAGTAGTATTTGATAAGGGATCCAACCCAGATGCTGCGGATGAGAGACTGTTCTCCCTGCGTCAAGGTAAGCAGAATGTGACTGATTTTCCAGTGGACTTTTGGATATTGGCTGAGAGGCTGTCTCTGTCGATGAATTGATTTCTCCGTTTATCGTGGAGGATCGGATGCGGGAACTCCATCCAAGGAAGGACTACAAATCCTGTGGACCTGCATGCAAGACAACTTCCCGTCTCTGCACCATTTCCTCAGAGCAACCCGTAGACTTGGAAGGGGAAATGGAGTGTGGAGAACAGCCCATGTAGCTGGGTTGTGTTCATCTTTCTCCTGTCAAACATCTCAGGCGCATCCAGGCTGGTGAGTGTTTGTACTGTAGCAAAAAAGGCCATTTCATTGATGTCTGTTCTTACTGGTTAAAAGATGGAGCCAGGCAGTAAAGGTGGGGATACTGGCGGGCCAGGTGGGGCCTTTTCTTTGCACGCTTCAACTTTGTCATTACTTATAGACCCAACAAACCCAAAACCCTGTCCCGTCAGTTCTCACCCTCAGATGCCTCGGCAGAGGAGACTACGATTCTGCTGCCCTCCTGTATTGTTGGATCTCTGACGTGGGAGATCGACTCCCTGACTCATAATGCTCAACAGGAGGAACCAGACCAGAGTAACGGGCCACCTAATCATTTTGCCATCCTCTGTCTCCCATCATCCACTGGGGGCATACAGCCAGGTTCATTTGCTATTTCTGCACTGACTGCACGATAACCTTTCTCCATCTGTTCTGGTGGCCCTCTCTCAAGAAAGATGTCTGGCAATATGTGTCTGCTTGCCAGGTTTTTCCCCAAAACAAGTCTTCTAGCTCTATGCCTTTGACCTGTTCCTATGCCCGGGTGGCCTTGGTCCAACATAGCCCTGGACTTCATCACCGGCCTTCCCCCCTCAGCATGTAACACAGTCATCTTCACTGTTGTTGACTGGTCTTCTAAAGCAGCCCATTTCATCACCTTACCCAAACGGCAGTTCACACTGGAGACAGCCTAGCTAATGACCAATCATGTCTTCCAGCTGCATGGGATTCCTTTGGGACATCATGTCGGATGGTGGCCCTCAGTTTACCGGCCAGTTGTGAAAAGATTTTTTTTTCTTCTGGGTTTCACTCCTCCTGGTACTCCTGCCAGTTTTTCTCTCTTTCCACCTTGGGTCTCTCTCTCCTCTCTCTGCCTATTTGTTTGTGTGCATGTGTGTGGTAACCACACCTTACCTTTCTTGGTCCCCACCCTCTGGCCTGGCACATCTGTGGTAATCGACTCATCTGCCCCTCATCTGGATATCAATTGTCTCCCTTCAAATACTAAGGCCATTCCTTCTGTCGGCATTTGAGCGTTAAACCAGTCGCGATAGAAGCTCACCGCCATTCCATAAGTCTGTTCATTTGTTTCCATGTGTGCGCCTCTCACCATAATCTCTTCTTCATGTTTTCCTCAAGTAGGATTTGTGAGTGTGAGTTGGAAAGAAAAGTCTGTTTCGCTATCGAGTCTAAAGAGGCAGTGGAACCTATCGGACCGTCGGCTTGGATACTGTGCATAGAGACTGTGGATGTTTTTTATTTTTTGAAAGACACTGTAAATAAACTCACTGAACTGCATTCTGAGTCTGAGTATGACACACTTTAATACAAAAATTGTGATAAATTACATTATTGAGAGGACATATTGTTGTCAATTAAATCTGATTAGTTAGTTTTATTTGCTAATATTAGGTGGCTTTAATAGCTTTAATTATTATTATTATTATTATTATTATTATTATTATTATTTAAGAAGAGTATTTTTAGTGTTTTGCACTGTTGCCATGATGTGAGATGCATACTATAACCCAGTCACGGCTTACAAATCCAAATATATGTGCTGAGTTCATTTTTTAGTTATTAGTTTTAGAACTGGAATTTAGAAATAAATGGGTCCATCATGAATTCACAGATTCTAGTCTATGTCCTGGATTTTTCTGGGTCTGTTCTAATTTTCATGCTCTTTAGTTTTTTGTGCATCACAGTTAAAAATGACTAAATTACAGTAAAATACCATCAGTCAGTGCTGTCATTTTACAGTGCACATACACTAATCTATAACTATGTGGTTTCCATAAAAGGTTACAGCACTGTGCTGTATAGACAGGGGTTAAAGTGGAGGACCAGGGTTCCAGTAAATGAGCAATTAAATCTGACAGGTCAATACAGGATCCTGTCAAGTGAGTTCATTTTTCTGTGCTGCAGTTTATTTTTGTGTGGTGTTGCTTCCAGCTGATGGAGGAACTGAGAAAACAATGACATTCCACAGTCCATTTACACCCTCAATGCATTGCTTTTTTCTTCTCACCTCTCTGATACATTCATGGTGGTCAAAGTTAGTTCTGTGGTACTTTATCATCTAGTTAGAGTGAGAATAAACAGCAATGTTTCTCACACATCATATGATTTTCCTTGTGTCTTTTCATACAGCTCAACAAATATCAACAAACACAAGCCCTTTTCCTGTGCAGTTTATAACACTTTGTATCTTGGTAGCTTATTCCAGGGAGATAATGGACATTAATGTAAGAAGGATAGGACAGGAAAGGAAACTCAGTAAAAGTTTTTTTTCAAAGCCAAGGACTGAGCTGAAAGTGACATTCGATAACCTGGAATTAATGTCCAAAATCATTTTTAAATAGTTTTTTTTGTTTTTTTTGGGGGGGGGGGTATTGGATATACACATGATACATTACTATTTAAAAAAAAAAAAATTTATGAAGCCTCTTGCAAATCAAAATGCATGATCATTTTGTATAAGTTTACACGAAGAGTCATCAAGCAAAGATCAAAATATATTTAAGGTAACGATGCTGATTAGATTCACTCACCAAACCTTTTATACTAGCATTATACTGCTTAGGGCTTTTAAAACCATGATAGCATATGAAATATTTGCTTGCATGTTGCTGAATTCAATTGGCTAAAGCCACAAAGTGCAGAGAATCAGCCGGACAGGTCAGCTGACCACATCCTTTACACAAGTAAAAAATACTGGAGTTTACAATACAAGCTTTTACATGACTTATTTGTAAGTAAATCTTTTCCTCATCCTGCACCATGACACCACAGTGTTCACCCATCTGCTAAATTTCACTTTAACCCCTGTGTATGAAATAGAGGATTTACTGTATAACAGCGTGAGCTGCTTGCCATTGCATGCCCTCTGCATCAGTTTCATTTCTTTCTTGAGATATCAAAAAAATGTTGCCATATTCAAGTGCTTAAAAAGGATGTTAAAGTTGACTCCTGGTGCAAATAGTATCATATCATAATTCTATTTAATTTATCATTTAAACTGAAACATTTACATCTACACGACTCTCTACACTAGTCAGAGGTAATCTTTTTTATTATACCGTAAAAATGTATGCTGTTTAGTTTGAGATTTTCTTATAATTTTTTTAAATCACACTTTTTTATTTTTTATTTGTATGTTTTAAAAACAGATAACACTGATGGCTGCATGATTTTTTTGTACTCTTAACATTGTTGTGAGGAACTGTGGCACAGCATTATCACTTTTCCTTTCATAAACCACCAAAGTAAGGAAAAAACTCCTCCCTGTGGCATTCACAGATTATGTCTTATTATCACCGGTATTTAAGAGACTCCCGGGTCATTTGGCTGAAACACCCCCTAAACAAAAATGATTATTTGACCACAACCCTGAAGATTTAACTGAAATGTTTCAAAACAAAGCAAGTTTCTTGTTAAACTGCTATTTGGAGTGCAAAACTGGAAGTCTAAGGGACACAGATTTTTGAATATTTGTATCATACCCCTGAAGCAGATGTGTTCACTTCCTGAGAAGTTTTAGCTTCCTTCCAGGACACACTTAGGCTCAAACTACTCATGATTACCACTCATAACAGTACATTCCTGACAGATCTGTTGTGCTACAATCATGCTGATGAGAGCCAACTTTATAAGCCCAACAAAAAGAACTAAAACAGTATTGCGGCTGATCTTACCTGGTGAAAGCTTAGGGGAGACTGGTGACTTGGCAGGACCAGTGTTAGGGGTCAGGGCATTGCTGCTGCCTTCTAAGGTTTTGACCCGGGTGCAGGGTGATAGGTGGGGCCCCCCAGGCGTGTGGGCCCCTGTCCCTGAACGCTGTGAAGAGGAACGAGATGAACAAGGGGAGGTGGTTGCTCCTGAACCCGCTGTGCTGATCACACTGGAGTGCTCTGGTGTGTGTCGGCTTATTGCAGACAGGATGCTTTTCCCGTTCATCCCTGTACAGATTCACAACAGGACAAAGGGGGAGGGAACATAATAGAGAGATTTGAAAAGGGCATTTAGCAGAATAGCAACAGTGCTGGAAGAGGACGGTAGTTAATTGCAAGAAGTAACATAAGTACAGCTTATAACTTCACAACAACAATCCAAATACATATATCTCAAGAGGCTTATAGGTAAAGGAAGCCAGTAAGATGCTGCATTAAACCCAAATACACTCACAAAGCACCACTGTCATCCACTGATCTACAGCCAAAAGACCATGAACTCACATCAGCACAACATAAGCAAGCAACCACCAAGGGAGCGGGAGGCTACAGCCCGCAGGACTCTTGACCCATTAAGATTACATCAATGCGATGATACAAGCTTGTTCTGGTACCTGTAATGGGAGCACAGGCCACTTCAGTCTGAATAGAGATGCCTGCATCAATGGAATGGGCTTCTATGGTCCATCATCGATTTGAGAGGAAAAAGACAGTGGCAGATGCAGCAACAGTGAGTGAACATCAGTGTTGATGGAGTCCTCCTTATACATATACTGTACGGTATTTAAGAACAAAAAAGGTTCCCAGAAACCTTATCAAAATAAGAGCCCCATTTTTGGATCTTTAGTGAGCACAGAAAGTTAACGTTTCTAGTTCAACTGCACAATCAGTGAGTGGAATAAAGAATTCTATTATATGTTCAGGTGGATATTGTGTCAAATGAGAATACAACATATCACATGTAGTGAAACAGTCTATATAAAGTTGTCCAAGGAGCATAAACTGGGCAAATATGACTTTTCTTGTGACACAAATGATGAAGATGAAATGTACTGAAAAAAGATGCATAACAATATGAGGTTATACCTCAAATTTAATCAGTACAGTAAGGTGGTCCATGTTATACCAGACTACCACCAGGTGGTAGTGCAGGCTCTAACAAGTGTGGGACTCTAAACACCAAAGCTGCCACAGACTCTGTACTCGCCAACCACTAAACTCGGTGATCAACCTCACACAGGTTAGTTAGGTTAATGTTATTCATTCATTTTTGCAAATATGATGAAGATAAAGTAAAGTCATTTCACTCAGGTACTGTCACTTGTATGCAGGCTTCCTAAGATGAGCTGATGATGTACAGGGTGGGCCATTTATATGGATACACCGTAATAACATGGGAATGGTTGATGATATTAAAGTCCTGTTTGTGGCACATTAGTATATGTGAGGGGGCAAACTCCTCAAGATGGGTGGTGACCATGGTGGCCATTTAGAAGTCGGCCATCTTGGATACAACTTTTGTTTTTTCAATAGGAAGAGGGCCATGTGACACATCAAACTTATTGGTAATGTCACAAGAAAAACAATGGTGTGCTTGGTTTAAACGTAACTTTATTCTTTCATGAGTTATTTACAAGTTTCTGACTTTGTCCACAGCCATTGACATGTCGAAGAGGTTAACACGTGAGGAGCGGATCGAAATTGTGTTGATATCTGGTCAATGCAGTAACTGGGTCATTGCAGCAGATTTCAATGCAAGACACCCTACGAGACGACCCATC
>VUQG01007660.1:9978-22499 GCA_015106755.1 Etia nguti
ACGAGAAAAGAACCTGAAAAAAAAAAAAAAGAAAAGAGAAAAAAGGGGGAGAAAAAAACCTGTCCCCCTCTGTGGGAATCTTCTGACTAGGCGTGCCTTTGATTTCAAAAACACTGTCTCTGTTTCCTACATCAGCCCCTCGCAGTTTACAGCAGCTCCTTGGGGGTGGACGTTCTGTGCAGCTGTGGGCATAGGAGAGAGAGAGAGAGACGGAGATGGAGAGACAGATAAAAAAAGAAGGAAAAGAGGCAGAGCTAAAGCTCATTATGCATCTTGCTTACAGGCGTTGTGTGGATATTCTATTAGCCATATCTAAAGTGTAATTGTACCATTGGGGGGGGACAGTGTTGTAGGGGTGCCAGGCTTTCTCTCAGCGACTAGCGAAGTGTGGTAATCTCACACACCATCTCATTACAGTTTAAACCCCCAGCAGCTGCTCACATTAGACTTTTATTACACGCTGCCGCTCACAGCTGTGCTGGCATAGCCCTGGACAGGATGGTGAGAGACAGGAACAAAGACAGACAGACACAGGGATTCCAGCACAACATTTGGCTCCCATCAAAAAAAAGAAAAAAAAGAAAAAAAAATGGAAATATCGAAGCAGAGGGTTGTAATGACCCTAACAGCCTCTCAGTGTGATAACTCTGCACCCCTCCCTTCTACCCCAAAACCCTAAACCAAGGCCAAGGACAGTCGCACAGATGGACCAAGTCAAACTCAGTCAGATTGGGATTCAATCAAAACTGCCAGAGTGGTGGTCACGCAAAAGCTTCACGCAGGGACAGCTTTCATAAGCATTTGTCTCATTCTGAAAACAGTATGCGGCATCGCTGCTCTGTTATCTCAGCACATCACATCTGTTTTAAGCGAAAGTGTGCATGATTAATGCTTCGCTGTCCTTCCGCACAGGCTACGTTCACAGAAACAAGAGCAACTCGGTAACATATACTGGTCTAGCAAAAAAATACTTCATGTTTTGAGACTGAGATTCTTGAAAACACTGCTAATTCAATTTTCTTTTTGGATGATTATGGGATTTCCCAATATGAGGTCGAGCTGTAGAATAATACAAGTCAGATATGGGTGAGGTTGGGGTATGATCAGCCTGTTTTTCCTTCTATTTATCCAACTCTGTGAAATCCAACTACTCGGTTTTAAAGCATTAAGACTAGGTGAGATATTTAAAGTAGACGAAATTTAATTCAACCTTTATTTTAAAAACTTTGGTACCATGGCAACAGGCTGCAAAAAGGACCTGTAAAGGACACCTGGAAGAGATAACTGACCGTGTTTTTGGTACACTTAGAGGGATGCTGGTGTTTCTGGCTCGTCTTAAAAAGATGGAGACATACTTATGAAAATGCTTTCTCTGATAAAAACGCCAGGACAGCATTTTATCCTGACATATTCTCAATTGTGTTTATGTAGTAATGTAATCTAGTCACTTTTGTTGTGTTTCCCTCTCCTCAACCTTAGCTAGTTGGTTGTGGCAGATGGGTGCTGCTTCCTGTTTAAAGGGAGTTTTTCCTTGCCACTGCTGCCGACTGCTTGTTCATAAGGAGTCATCTGATTGCTGGCCTTTTCCCTGTAGTATTGTAGAGTCTTATAGGGTCTAAATAGGGCCTTGCAGCATAAAGCAACTTGGGGTGACTGTTGTTGCAATTTTGTGTTATATAAATGAAACTGAATTGAATTAAAGCACAAAAACATACATGTTTTTTGGACAGTTCCACTTGTCACGTCCTTCTCCCTGAGATTCAGTATATTTAATTTGAAATGAAATTATTTCAGCATTAATTTGAGTAGGTTTGTGTCAGTGATGGAAAAAAAACTGTGTGGGAGATATAGCTATTTTAACCGCAAGATTCAAAAGTAATTGGAAACTGCCACAATATCCCTTTGAGCCAGGTGTGTGTTTATTCAAAGTTTCCTTCATGCATAAAAGAACTCAGAAGTGGCTCAGAGAGAGAGAGAGAGAGCGAGAGTAAGATGAGATAACATGGCAGAATCTGTCAGAGAGAGATATCAAAGGTAAAATCAACAGTTGGTTTCCTTCTAAAAAAAAATTGCTTGTGCACACAAGAAACTTGAAAATGGTAACCCATTTGAATAGTGGAGAAAAAAACATTTATGGCTGCACAAGTCCATAATGGTCTCCACGATGAAGGCATGCAACATCTGGTAAGACTCAGAAACAGATAGGCCAAGCATCAGTTCACAAAAATGTTCAAAAGTGAGGCAGTGTTGTGGAACAAAGTTCTTTGGTCTGATGAAACAAAAATTCACCTCTGTCAGGCGGATGAAAAAGAACAGCGACATGATTAAAGCACCCCCGTCATCATTACGGCTGCCACTAGCGCCGGTATGCTGGCATTCGTTGATGATTTCACTGACGCTGCAAGCAGCAGGATAAATGCAGAGGTTTGCAGGGGGATTTCTGTGCGCTCAGGTTGAGCCAAACGCATTAGAACATATTGGACGTTTCAAAATTCAGCAGGACAGCAATGCTGAAGCACACCACGGAATCAGCCCTAAACGTGTAGGTGGGAAATCCTCGTCTGCTGATCTCAACCTGATTGAGCTGCATTCCACGTGCTTGGGAGCAGACTGAAGGTGGAGAGCGCCCACAAAAAAAAGCAAAAGTTGAAAATGTGTGTGCAGTAGAGAAGGTGGATAGAAAGGATCTGCAGATGTCTGCAGGCGGTCACTGACTGCAGAGGAATTTACACAAACCTCTAAATATTATTTTAGTTCATCTGGTATAACTTTGGCCACACTTGTTTATATTGACATAACACTCCTCTAAGTGCAATCTGATTTAAAACTCGGTTATTATAATTCAAATTGACTGAGCCTGCAGAACAATGCAAGCTTCTGCAAGCTGACTAAATTAAACCTTTGTACCAAATGGAATTCATGCTACTTTGTCTCTCTTCTTCTATGCAGGGGAGATTCTCTCTGTGTGGATTTGAATGAGCCCCAGCACCAGCTCTGTGTGTGGGTACACTCATCTTTGTGTCTCACCTTGACTTCGCTGAAGGTGGCATACTTGCAGAGGACACTGGGACGCAGAGCCCAGCTGGGGAGGGAGATGAGGCACAGCTGGGAATAATTAAACCCAGCACTGTCTCCATGAAAGGGCCGGGCAGCCAGGCTGGCTTGGTGTCCCCCCAGACAGAGCAGCTTGTACAGAGACTGCATACACAACAGTACCCCTTACTGTATTCCCCAGTGAGGTGGAAAAAAAAGGCACAAATCTGACAGTGACTCAGTGGTGGAATCCCAATCACACAGCCAAGACACAACTTGACTTTACTGTTATTTCCCTAAAAGAAAAATACTCCTACATACTTATTGGCTCTCATCTGTGCCCCTGGAGTGATAGATAAGCGCACAAGTGGAGGAATCTGTACAGATAATTGGCCGGAGCTGTGATAACGCAGAGGTTCTCTGTAACAGACCCGGCCAACTTTATCAGCTCTAAATTTGCCTTGGCTCTAGAATGGAAGCTGGCCATATCACACAGCCAGAGTTTGCCGGCATCAAGCTGGGGCTGGGGTTTGTCTCATTTGAGGAATGCTTTCTTCCTCTTTCTCCTCCACAAACCTGATTAATTTACAATGGCACGGCTCTCTGTCTGTGCCTCGCTGATCCACTATCATTGGAAGTGAAAAAGGTTTACTTTGGATGTTGCGTTAGAAAAGTGAAACTCTCCCCAGATCACTAAATATCTTTTTAAAAACCTGCGCCGCATGCCAACTCAAACACTTTTAGGATGAATGAATTGACTTGTGCTACATTAAAAAAAAAAAAACGGCTCTTGGTGCGATGATAAACAGCACTTTCTCCAAGAGCCATCCAACTCCTTCTCAGTGCCAGAACTGCTGAGGTGAATGACCTAGCGCGCAAAAATTGTAGCGCGATTAATCAGGAAAGGCTTGGGAGGAACGCACTGCCGGCTGTGGCTGTGCTATCACCGCTCTTTTCACTCCCCGCTGTTTGTTTGAATAAGTTAGGCCGTTGAATGGATTCATTTGATTACAAAGGCATTGAGTTGGCTCATTAATGATGCTGTTAATGGCATCCTCCATCATTCTGGAATCACTATGTTGTTGCACAGGCAGTCAATGCACCATGCATTTCACCGCCTTTATTAAGTTACACTTTACTGGTCTGTAAAATTTGACTGCAGACATTTTATTTGCCACTTCTTGATAGCTGTGTGTGAAATATGGGCCGTGTGGAGCATGTAGGGGCATCTCTTCAGCCCGTCTTACGCCAACTAAGTTGTAAATAATGCTTGGCTGGTTGTCTCCCATCTCGCTTTACCAACTAATGGCTGCTTCATTGCAACCTTCACCTGTGTGCAACTTTGTTGCCTTGGCTATAAGAAGAGAAGAAAAAAATAGTCCAGTGGGAGATTATTAACTGTGGCTTGGTCAGTCATTTTCCTGATCAGAGCCTCAGCAGTTAGCATGAGAACATGCAATATGTCTCCATTACAGAAATCATTATAATGTATTCCTCTGTAGTGGAGAGTCTGATCTCAACACTTGTAAGCGAACAGCTGAAGGATTTTTGATTAAATCCCAGGGTGCAGACTTAGACGAAATGAGCTTCATTGGCAGCAATATTACCGCTTATTGCCCGAGCTTTCACAATAAATTAAATTTATAACAAAGCACAGCTCTTTTTACGTTGCAGTCAATTCCACCAATGCGAACAGGTCTCATTGGAAGATATATCAGTAGCTCTGTTGTAATCAACACACACACACAAAGACACAAAGACACGTGCACATACCATGACCAGTCAGGCATGGGTTGCAAAATAGACTCTGGATTCATTATCAGGTGGATTAGAAACAATACTGATAAACCCTGTGAGCAGAGCAGTTCACAAACAACTCATCTGTTTGTTCATTTGGCCTTCATGTTTACTCCGGTCTCTGTAACCGGGAGTGAATGAGTACAACACTCATTTCATATCTGGTAACTATAGAGATTAGCAAACACGCTCTCTGGCTTCACTTGCAGTCGTAGCGGTGATAACAGGGCTCCTCGCCTCAGTTTTACACACAACACAGCGCAAACCAAACATTTTAATTTAAGTGCATCTCCATGTCCACGGAAGGATCATTAAACTAAGTCCTAATAAATGTGTATAACCATGATGGATGGCTGAACAACACCGTAGTCCTTTTCCCCCGCTTCGATGGAGATAAGTTGCTGCTGCGCTGCTTTGTGTAAGGTGACGTCTCCTTCGGGGTTCTTGCAATGAGGAGAACTCACTCCACCCATCGAATCCATCAGGCTTTGGAGGGAGGCTTTATACAGCTTGTTAGAGTAACACGTATGACCATGTAGGAGCTCTAATGAGTGGGGAGCTAGCCGGGAGAACCGTGTCTGGACGACAGAGAACATAAATCTCCTGTCCTGCTCTGCGCCCTGGGGACTGCACGAACACGAAAATTGTATGAGACTACAGAATGTGTGCATGTGTATTTAGGTGGATGTGGATGCATTATGTGTGAGCATGCAAGCACACACATAATGCAGATGACTACAACAGTACCCTCCTGGGAGACTCATCCACCATAGTTGAAAGAAGCAGGTTGTCTGAATTATGATCTAACAATAGTGTTCCACTCCCACTCTATAAAAGAATCCAATACGGGCATATCTATCATTACTGCAGCCCTTGCGCTCAACTCGCTTCTTGTTATTTGGAATGAGTTTTGGAAATCAATCCAGCCAAACTTTGCTTTGCACAAACCACCCTGCAGGTTATGATAATTCTTTCACTCTGTTTTTTAGATTCCCTATACATAAACTGCAGTCTGTGGTACAGATCAGACTCGGTGCGTCTGACTCACTTCCTTCCTGCTTCCTGACAGAGAGAGCTGTGTCTGATATGCTTATCAGCTGTATCCAGTGATATTGAGTAACATATACACTGGTATGCTCTTCCTGAGGCATGCCTTTCTTCACCTTGTGGGACAATTAGCTGCAGCGAGAGGTGTGTAATGAAAGTACGAAACTCCATCAGAGTATTGATTTGTTGGCGACATTTATCTTCCCATGGCGGGATATGAACTCAAATGCAGTTTTAAATAAAAGCGTGTGCTCATGCCTGGATTCTTTTTCTTTATTAATCCCCTCGGGGAATTTGATTCTATGTATTTAACCCATCCTAACTGTGAGCAGTGATGCCTATCTTCTGCAACTGCTCCCACACAATTCAATTCAATTTTATTTATATGGCGCCAAAAATCACAACAAATCGCCTCAAAGCCCTTTATATTATAAGGTAAAGACCCTACAATAATAGAGAGAAAACAACAACAATCAAATGACCCCTATGTCACTTGGCGAAAGCGGGAAGGAAAAACTCCCTTTTAACAGGAAGAAGCCTCCAACAGAACCAGGCTCAAGGAGGGGCAGAGAAAAGACACACTGTGGAAGACAGAGATTAATAATAACTAATGATGAAATGCAGAGCGGTGTAAGGATTTTCTGGACTGATATGATGACGTTTTTGTATGAAAAATGCATTAGCATCACTTTACAGGACAGCTTTATACTATTTGACATAAATAAAAGTGTTCTCAAAACAAAAGTAGTTTGCATGCAGTTAATTGATTTCTGATTAATGGAATATACCACATTCATACCAGCAAAGTTTCACACAAAAAATAGTTCAATACATTTTAAGCATGTTTCAGTCTTCACCTTGAAGTTTAGTTTGAATGGAAAACTAAAAAAATAGGTATAGTTTAACTAAAACAATCAAGAATGGTGGATTTTATTTTCCTTTTGTATGCTTTTATGGACAGTCTGTGTATATAACTCCCACCATCATATTTATACTTTTTCTGTGCCTTTTTTCTGTAAATTGTTTACAACAAATAAACGATTATTCAAAAAAGAGTTTAAGGAGCAACAGGCAACCACCATGAAGTGCCAAAACTCCAGCTGTAAGCCAGAGCCTTAGTTAAGCAAATATAGAGAAAATATTGATCTTGGCTTAATTATGGCGGAAATGGAGCCCCCAGATGAATCCCGCACAAGCGCTCAGTTCAAACCCAGGGCTGACGTGCTGTGAGGCAACAGCGCTAACAGCCGCTGAGCCACAGTGCAGCTTGGGTCTACAGAATGTGCTATTAGAGAAAGAGAGTGAGACAGAAGTATGGACAGTGCGTTCCCATGTGTGCCACAGGAATGTATACCAGTGTGAGTGTGTGTGTGTGAGAGGGAGAGAGACAGTTTATGTAGCCTTAGGGAGCTGCTATGGTCATATTTTAATAAGTTGCAGTATGTTGGATTATGTACTGCGAGCTTGTAATATCACACCGTCAGGGGCAAAGCCATAACAGATTCTCTGTTAGCTGGCCCTTAGCACAAAAACACACACACACACACATATATATATATCAGGGGACTCTCCAAAACATTGTTTTCTGTTCTGCAGCACTTGTGAAAATGTGAGCTCCCACATGATTCCAGTTCAAAGGTACGCCTTTGCCGTTTTGTCTGCCTCAGCACGCAGCGCTCTCTCTCCCAGCCACAATGAACAGAGCTCCAGGTTTAATAGGCCTTAAGTAGCACACCCCCTTTGCTGCCTTTGAAGAGCAAACACTTTGCTGCTCTCTCACACACACACACACACACACACACACACACAGAGTCATATATGTACACGCACATTGCTGTGTGAGCAATAAAAAAAACAGTGGAACAGTGGCTAGTTCTCTCTCTGACACATCAAAAGGGGAGCTGAAGGGAGTAATGTGTGGAATGATGTGTGTGTAGACCAAGGCTGGGATGCCATTCATGGTTGCAGTGTTGTGGTTTTAACTGCCCGAGGAGACTTTAAGGCTGTGACTGGCAAGTTCTTTACAGTAGTTTTAACACATGGCCTGTCGCAATCTCAAACGCTGTTTGCATTTAAAAAAAAAATGCTGCTTGCTTCAGAATCTTTTTTCAAAAAAATTTATTTGAGCAAAGTGCAGAAGATATAACTATATGACTATCATGTGCTTGACAAAATAGCTGCAATATCACTTCCCCTCATTAAAGCCACGTGCCTCTCTCTATAAAACAATAAAGACCACAAACAACCTTGGGAAATATCCCCCGTTTTTGAGAAACTAAAAGTGAAGCTCGGTCGGGTGCACACGCACAGCATGGGTGCACGTGTCTGGGTGCGTACGTGCGTGCGTGTTTAGGAGCACATATGCGTGTTTTCTGGGTCTCGAAGTGAGCGATCGCATAACTCAGGCACTGAAGGAGAAGGGCAAAGTTACAATTAGCCTGCTGCCGAAAGCGTAGCCTCATTGTATGTGGCATGTTTATGCTTTGCTCATGCTGTAATTACATATGTCTTCTTTTGTTTTCTATTCCCATAAAATGAGGAGCATAATGAGGGAAAAAGCTAATTTCTACACAGAACCGTGTAACGCTACACAGTGCTCTTTTTGTCTTCAAGCTCATTTAGGCCTCGGAGAATGTCTATGGGGTTTGAAATGGGGGGAGAAGGGAGGAAGAGGGGACTGTAAACAGCGACATTGCTTCTCCAGATGGGAAACTTCTGTTAAGCTGTAATGAGAATGCATAATGACACAAACGAGCTTGATTAAGCTAGACATGCCTGCGCCTTTGTTGGGGAACATGAAACCAAGAAACCTATTACAACTTTTCTTTTTCTTTCCTTCTATTATTCTCTGTGATATCCTTTTTCGAGCCATAAGAGGAAGAGAGATGCCTTCATTAAATGTTTGGGAACATGTTTCATTTCTCTCTTTTTAAAAAAACAAAAAAAACAAAAACAAAACCCACAGCCATACCCAATAGGGAGAGACGATGAAAAGGCAAGTACAAATGATTGAAAAACAAAGCATAGGAGTGACTGCTCCTAATGGGACTGTTTTCAACAGCTGCATTAACAAGCCTGCTTGATTTCCTTTGCCTAAGTGAAGTTGTCAGCCCATGTGTCCAGTGTGCTATGTTTAGGATGTCTAAAAGAGTTGTGTTTTCTGGCACCAGCAGATAATAAATGCGAAAGGGTTGACCTAACGTCTCTTTCCCCCGTGTTGCTTTACGGTCATTCTCAAAACAGACCCGAGAAATCCTCCTGAGTCGAGGTCAAGAATCCATCACCCCCCTCCCATTTTTTTTCCTACATGAACATGCATTTCCATACCGGCTCTGTGTGAGAAGCAGGCCCGAGGGAAAATGAAAAGAAGTGCTTCTACTTGCACTGAGCCCCTCTCAAAACATCATAAAACCAACATATTGCTTCCAATTGAATCTCTTGTGCTTCAAATTAGGTTAAAATACTTGTACCTCTCAGAGTGTGGATCTTTACATATGCAAATGCGGGAATACCGAATTGTCTGCCTTCATTTCCATAATGTGAATCATGAATAGGCCTTAGATTTGCTTGGTTGATTTCCAGCTATGCTCAGAAACAAAATCCATATATGGCACCGCAAAAAGGAACAAAGATTAGAGTTTTTTGAAGGAATGCTAGGTTACGCACCATCATACTGTATTAGACTCAGTGTACGCACAAAAACATACACTTTTCATAGAGCAGCGTGTTGTGAAAGAGTCCTACGGTTGCGGATTACTTTACCATGACTCCTTTGATGAAAATGTATTGCCTTAACCTTGGAAACATGGCACGGCAGTCGATATGGTTTGAGCGACTTGGAAATACTCGTGCCTGTAGATTCAACAGACTAAAGACGCTCTTCCACTGATGAAACAATAGCAGGAGGAGGAGGGGAAACATTCTTCTGCCGAGTCGGCATTATTGGATTTGGATTGTAACATAGTAAGTCAGGCTGAGAGGGGGCCTGTGAATATCACGTTGGAATCATAATAGACAAGGGCCGATTGTTATTGCACCACACTTCCATTAATAATTCAATCATTTGACCCGTGACATGATTTCCCGTAAAACAATCTGATCCTCTGAGGGCTGATGGAGATATTCAAAATCTATGAGTGTGTGTGTGGTGTCTGTGTATGCTCGTCTGTTTTTGACCTTCCCAGTATGACACAGAACTGATGCCTGGGGCGACCACTCGAAGTCTAAAATTCAGGGGAACGAAAAGAGAAGATATCAGAAAGTGTGCACGCCAACTGAAGTGTGCTGCAGCATCCCCGCCCCACCCCCCGAACCAGAGATGTGCCTGCCCCAAGGGTGCTCCAATAAGCACGCCACAGGAATGGAAGGTCTCGCACCAAGCGTGCACTTAAAACTGAGCAGCGCTCTGAAAGTTAAGCACGAAATCAGAACAACGTATTCAGAGTGCATTAGATATAAAAACACTGCGTGTGAGTAAGTGGAAACAAAGCCCGGTAATATCATAACACATTGTTTCAGCGATCACTACTGACAGGGGAAACGTTGCTGTTCTAAGTCCGGCCTGCTGCAAACACAAAGACTAACACAGGTGCAGACGTAGATGAATGGAGGGATGTGAAAGCACACACAACTGTGCGCATGCCCACAAAATAACAACACTGGAGCATGCACGCGCAAGAAAAAAGCAGGGGTACCATCTATCAGGCTGCAGACGGCAGCCTTGGAAGGGGAAATCTGTCCTGTGATGGCCGTAAATGAGGGCTTTGGCGGCGCTGTCACATTGCATTTGGCTGGGACATAGGCGGTATGAGGGCCTACAAGAGATGGCCTGTGTGTACAGATATAATGAACTTGGGAGGTGTCTGGAGCATGGGCAGGCAGTGTGATTCTGTCACAGCTAGCGGTGCTCCACGCCTGCTGTGAGGATGGAGGGAGGGAGAGATAGAGAGAGAGGCGGAGAGAGACGAGACGTAAATTGAGTGCGGAGAGGGAAAGAGTGAGGAAGAGGCGAAGGCAATGATCAAGACAGAAAGAAAAAAAAACAGCAGAATGAGAGATGGAGAGGGGCCGGGAATGAATAAGCAGCCCTGCAGAAAAACACAGAGCTAATCGCTGCCGGATTGGTGAGGCAATACTGCTGTTATACCAGAAGAATATTTACTCTAATTAGAGCCAGCTAATGTGTCTCCAGGTATAAAAGCTGTGGGCGCTTTCCTGAGAATAATGAGAAACACAAAGCTCGCAGTGTCCTGCAGAGAGGTGCAAAACTCCCTTTGTACATCATTAACAGTTCACTGACAACAAAAGTGGTCTTAATAGAATGTAATGTGGTCTCCTCACCTATCTGTTTGTTCAAATGTCCATTAGGGGAATGCAGAATCATTCTCTCCTTCTGTGCTTCAACCACAACCCATTTTATTTCCAAAGTTCTGCCTCCATTTGCTTCTCTCACCTCTGTCCTCCACATCAAGATGATAAACATGATTTCACGGAGCATTACAATCATCAGTCTTTGTAAAACACGCCAAAATCCTTGATAAAAGAATTAAGCTCGCTTTGGAGAGACGGGGCCAAACCTATAGATTTACAATTCCACACTCAAGTTCCCCGCCATGTTTTAATGCATCATAAACACTTGGTGTTTTTTGGTCTCCGTTCCAATAAAAACAGGAGCGCGCGGGGGTGTAATATCTGGAGCTGGGGGAAATTAAAGCCGAAGTTCCTCTCGTCTCCTCCTCCGGTGCAACTCCCGGCTCGCGCGCTCACACTCGAGCACGCGCGCACGCAAACACGTACGCACGGCTAATCAGCAGCCCGGAGAGAAATCTAAGACCACATCTACACCCAGTGGAAGGAACCTGATACAACCACGTCGCCTCCCCCCCTGCAGCCCCCCTCCACCACCTTCCCACATTCCCCTCTTTCTCTTAATCATCAGCTCACACACACTAAATGCTCCCGCTGATAAATTAGACGCGAGGTTCAGTATGATTAACTAAAGTTAATGAAGACTGAAAGCGATCGCAGGCGATGTAACCATAGAAGGGAGAAGCATTTGAGAAAACATCAAGACTGCATTAGAAAACCAGCAGACATTCTTTTTTCCCCATTTCTGCTGCTTTTTTCCAAAAGTCCTTTCAGTGCGCGGTGACAAACATAACCCTTCTGACTGCTGGAAAAATAAATCATACTTTCAAGTGAAGACAAATGCCTTATCCGTTGGGAGTAGCTGCAGGCTATAGTCATAATGGCCTTTCTCTCTCTCTCTTGCTTTCCTCTTCTCCGAAGGCCGGGAGTTTCCTGAACTAGTTTGAAATGTCCACAAAAACCAGCGTTACGCAGCATAAAGCAAGTTTAGGGCAGATCGGTAGCAGGAATGTTGCTCCTTAAGACTTATTTTACGATGAACCCCGTGATAGTGAGAAGCACTTATGGTCCTGGAAGCAAAACTGCTACTCAGCCTTTTTTTTTTTCTTCTCTTCTTTTTTGACCAAACAGCAAAAATGCTCATCGGTCACATCTTTAACCGTTAAAACACGCTTACGCTGGAGATCATTACTCATCATGTCTGATGTTGTGTCACCGTCTCAAAATCGTGGATTTCCTATCACTGCAACCCCCCCCCCCCCCCCCCAATAACTATT